>JASGXE010012487.1:0-71576 GCA_030068105.1 Sinentomon sp. SZTP_YWyxl
ATACATATAAATGCCTGGCAGTTGATATTGTAGCACCAGATTACAACAAAGTTGAATGAAAAATGTCCGATTGCAGCCTCAACGAAAAAATCGAGATCCTTGATAGAGTTGCCTTTTTAAAATCTGAACAATGCCGGAGTTTTTTTGAACTTGCGAGTAAAGAAATTCCGTCGCCATTGTACTCGGAAAAAGTGGAAGACGCATGTTTTTTGAAACATCGTGCAGGTCTGGAAAAACTTTCGAGGTTGTGGAAATGTTGCAAAGCGGCCCAAACGCACGTAATTCGGCCGCGCCAAACATCTACGATCGAAGCACAAAGGAAAGTTATATTTTGACCCTCCCCGTGTGTCGTGTCCACTCTACAAAGTGCTTTCGGGTAAAAGCGGACCCTTTGGGTTCAAACTGATTGAATTTTGATTGTGGATATTGCAGGCTGAGTGCTTCGGTAATATCTACCCAAACCGCGTTCCCCCGGGAATATGTCGTGGTCATGCGGTTGGAGACTTTCCAAAGGAGGTTACCTATCTGGGTTATTCCGCACAATCTGGTGAGCGGTGACGAAATTAACGTATTCATAAAAATTGCGATTGCTGTTGAGATTTTTGCAAAAACTCTATGCTGCAGAAATTAAAGATCCTCCTTTTTAGCCGAGATCAAAAGGCCATATACTTATTCCCCATTGCAATCAACCAAGGCCATATCTTCTATATTAGAATTTGCATGGTCTTCATTCAACTCAGGTTCAACTCAAAGGCCAATTCAACAGACGGATGCGTCTTTCAATGCAAAACTGGAAAAGGGACAATAACGTTGGACACAGAAATAAAAATTTTAGCAACACAAATCAATCCATAGAAGATAGGTCATTGAGTTGAACCTGAAGCCGAGGTTCAATGGGGAATACGGACGATAATTTGTCACCTCCAGAAAGCTCTGTTGCAATCTGACGCTTTAATTTTTATCGCCTGAAAAAATAGTACCTAGATGGGACGTTCGGTTCGTTCCAATTTTGATATAGAATAGGTACGAATTATCATGAACCCGTTCTTCGAAATTGTTGCTCCGCAGATTACGGGAATTTTGGGATATTTTCCATGAAGTGAGTCTCGTGAAATTGTCAACAACACTTTGCAGGATAAGATTCAATAGGTGCCACTAGGTTGTTTGACCTTCCCAAATCTGTCCTTGAGGTCGAGTGGTTATAAATTGCGCGACGCGTTGCGAATCACATAAATTTAGGCTTGGCGCGATGTCACTCATTCCTTTCACTTCGATGCGATGAAACCATATTCCATATACGAAGCGCGCATTTCCAATAAAAAATGACCTTCCGCATACACTGTTTAAAATATTTGCTAAATGACATAAAAATTCTGCAGAGTCCTGTTTAGTGTCGAAACTGTGAATTGATAAACAGCAGATAGGTTGAAACGAAATCAGTCGGTTTTTGCGAGAAATACTTCCTGGGCTTTGGATCATTTAACATTTGATGTCTGCTTTGGAGGTTTTGCGATGAGAGAGGAAAAAACTGTTTAACGCCCTGTTACGCCCTTCCAAGACCATTGGGTGCGTCTTGAGGGAGATCTTATTCTGCTAGACAGATATGATCTCACAGAGAATCAAACCCATCTGCTATACAAATCAAACCCATCTTAGAGTATGCATGTGCTGTTTGGGACCCTTTCTCCCAGTGCGATATCTCAGATTGGAGATGATTCAGAGAAGAGCAGCCCGCATAATAACCGGGTCTTTTTAATACGATGTCAGCGTTTCCGCTTTTCTGAAAGAACTTGGACTGGATACCCCTGGGTCGCGGAGGAAAGATCACAGGATAAAACATTCAGGAATATTACCACCCATGACTTTGCCCTCATGCTATGCCATTGAACTCAATCAACGCAGAATGGACAACGGGCTCTCTTTTTCAGGCCCCTTCTCTACGTCCAATCAGTTCTTTAATTCCTTTTTCCCAAGGACCGTACGTGACTGGAATTCCCTGCCTGCTTCCTCTACCATTGTAAATAAAGAATCGCGATCCAATGGTGTCGCACCAACTTAATATAATCCCTGTCAAAGTGCTTTTTTGCTTTTGTTTTTTTCTATATCTTTTAACTCATTGATTGTCAACTGTTTTGTTGTATTGAATAAGACTTTCAGAAATAAACGCAGTCCAATAAAGGATGTCGTTTTCCCTTGTACATGACCGTAATTTTAAACAGTGTAGGCCCTACTATAACCGATATGAAACACCTCATTTCAAATATTATCGACTATCTATACAATATTACGAGCTGACTTTTGCCGACAACATCAGCAGCGATTTAAGCGATTGGCATGTCTCTCTAGAACTAGATAGTCCCCTTTCAAGAGCGCTTTCCGGCAAATTATATGCCCATCCAACCAAAACTCTTCGGATGAAAGAGTTCATTTTATGCACAGGCGTAATTCCGAATAAATGGCAACAGCGCACACCCGTTAGCATTCCTGTAACATGTGAAACTTCACAAAGCCCTGTTGAAATTGAATGACCCCGCATTGGCTCCCCTCTTTGGAATTTGTCCTGTGTTCGAAGTGTTTTGGCGCACCGTGCACATTGGTAAACGAGGTCATCCGGAAATAAGACACTTCGACAGCTTTTCAATTTTTGATTTATTATGGGCAAGTGGCATAGCACAATAATGACACTTTCGCCTGAGGGACTTGCTATACGGGAGCGGTGACCAGTCTAAATTCCACTAACGTATTCACGTCGAGGATCTTCATACTATACTCTTGTATAAAGGATTCCAGAAGGTCAGGAGGACCAATCCATTCTCTTTCTTTTTCTCGATGGTAATAGGTACTCTAAACATTGGGGGTGCACCTCTTAAACTAGTCTATATGCGCATAAGATATAATCACCCAGAAAAAGTTTACTTTCAAAAGGGATGTTGGGAGATATTCTTTCATGGCCAGGACTCTAACTGTGTGGAACCAGTTGCCTGAGTCCATCTTTAAATCTTTCCTGCTATCCGCCCCGGGGAAGTAAAAATGGGGGTCTGAGAAAGAATGGACCATCTAGGCCCTACCTCTCTCATCCCCTACCCCCCCCTGAGGAGAGGAAAAAACTGGCTCTGATAGGTTTAGCATGTCATGAGAAATGCCAAGTTTGTTCCAGAGAAACACGTAGTTGTTTAGGAAGAAAACCTAGAGACATTTTTGGAAAGGAAGGTGGGATAAATGAAACGAGGTCACTGGCCCTCGTCGACCCTGTGTTTTTGACCAGGGTGCAACAGCATCCTGCCCATCCTCCCTCACCACGGACACATTTTCGAAAAATTGAAACACCCCTGAGCTTTCTCCTCTTAGCAAGGGATTCCCAGCCCAGCTCTTCCCTGAGCAATGTCACACTGGAGTGAAAGGAGAAGTCCCCAGAAACAAACCTCACTGCCCTGCGCTGGACAGCTTCAAGTGCATCAATGTGGCACTGAAGATGAGGATCCCAGGTCGTTGTTGAATATTCTAAGATGGAGCGAACCAATGAGAAGTAGAGTATTTCCTTTACCTTTCTGGAGGCGTGGGAATAGTGTCGGATAAGAAATTTCAGTTGATTTGATGCCCGTTTTACCATCTGACTTATATGAGGTCCCCAGTTCAGGGCAGGATTGAAATGAATGCCAAGGTATTTGATATTCTCTGGGCGAGACAACACAGAGGGACCAATGAAATAATCTGAGATGGAGGGATGTGTAGATGAAGCAAATGACATAACAGATGTCTTTGCGACATTTATACTCATTTGATTCTCATCACACCATTTGACTATGGAATCTAGGTCATCCTGAAGGGCTTTGGAATCATCTGGAGACCTGATAACTCTGTAGAGGACTATATCATCTGCAAACAACCTGATGTTGGAGATGATATTATCTGCAATATCATTAATATAAATGAGAAAGAGGAGAGGGCCACACACTGAGCCTTGAGGAATGCCACTAGTGAGTGGGTGGGCCTCTGACAGATCGTTGCAAACGAGAACCTGGAACTGCCTGTCAGAGATAAAATTTGAGAGCCACAGGAAAAGATTTTCAGGAATTCTCAGCATAGATAGCTTAGAGAGAAGAATAGGTATTGAGACTTTGTCAAATGCCTTAACCAGGTCAATGAAAATTGCATCAGACTGACTGGACTTTCCGAGAGCAGTGGCGATGTCATGCACAAAACTGGTCAGTTGGGATTCGCAAGAGAACTTGCTGCGGAAACCGTGCTGATGCTGAGAGAAGAATTTTTGACCCTCGAGCAACCGATATAAATAGCCAGCTGCTACCATCTTTTCCATAAGTTTAGCTGAAGAGCTGATAAGACTTATTGGTCGGAAGGAGGTAGTGGAAAGAGGCTGGCCACCTTTAGCTAGTGGTATCACGATACTCATTTTCCAATCATTTGGGATTACATTTTGGGCCAAGGATACTGAGAAGAGCACAAAAAGGAAAGTTTTTAGTTTGTCGCAGTGGTTTTTAAGGAATGCCATAGGTATGGAATCAATGACATTGAAAGTGGAGTTCTTTGATGTTTTGATCGCTTTAACCACCGCTTCCAGGGAAATCAAATCAGCATCACGGAGAAAAGCTTGAACTCGGTTGTGGGTGACAGTGGATGCAGCAGGAATCTTTGGGTTGAGATAGCTCTTCAGAGCCAAAGCAAAACAGCTACTCGACCCAGCATTGGCACCAAAGGCACATTGACTGGAAGTTTTGCTATTGTGGAACTTCCAAAACTGCTTTGATGTGATGACATCATTGATTGCAAGTTTCTGAACAAAGCGTGCCTCAATGAAATTCAGATTGTTTTGGTAATCCTTTAAAGCAGCAGCATAAAGAGGAACAGTTTCTGGTTTGAGGAGCAGGAAGAAAAAAGGTTTAACATTTTGAAGTATTTTTGGCGAAGACTGGCATTAAACCAAGGTGGGAAGGAGAGATTTCTAATTTTAATTGGATCCCGCCTAGGTATAAAGTGATCAATGGTCAAAGTGCAAACTGTCTTGAATTCAGTCCAGAGCTGGTCAACTATGGGGTCAAGATTACAGAAGTCAAGCAGAGCAAAGTCAAGTAATCTATCGACAGCATCCCTGTCATATTTGTCAAAAAGATATGTGCGGCCAAGGTCACTTTGGTGGGAAGGGAGAGGGGGAGGTGCACAACAATCAACCTGGAAACAGGCACTTATCATAAAGTGGTCACTCATGCCTATAAAGGATTTAATTGACATTGCTGTTGATTGTGGACAGTGAAAAATAAGATCAATAGCTGTTCCAACATTCGGCTCAAGCATGTCAGTGGGTCGAGTTACAATGTTCACAGCCTGACTCAGAGAAAACCTGTCACATAGGCGTTGCAATCCTTCTGGATAAACACAGTCTGCAGGACAAGGGAGGACATTGAGGTTGAAGTCACCCATGATGAAAATTGGCGAGCTACAACCAAGCGGATGTGACTGCAGGCATGGAGTGATTGCTGCCAGGAACTCTAAATAAATTGCAGTGAAGCAGTTTACGGACTCGCTGGGAGGTCTATACAGCAGCAAAAGATAGGCGGGAGGGTAAGAAAATCCAAGAGAAACTACAATAAATTCAAATGCTTCGCTGCTATAAACAAGCTTGGGCTGCAGGGAATGTTTCACTCCCAGGAGTACCCCTCCACCAGTTCTCAAGCGATCTCTACGAAAAACTATATATTTTTGGGGAAGAATGTCATTTTCCGTGCACGAATCATCGAGCCAAGTCTCTGTGACAGCCACACAATCAGCATCGATAGAATCGAGAATGGGCCGCAATGCATAACGCTTAGGAAGGAGGCTACGAGAATTAAAAAGCAACAATGAGAGGGTGAATTTTATACTGAGCCTATCAGAAGGAGAAATTCTATTCCGAATAATGTTCACTCTATGAGAAGGAGACTGGTTAACTTCAACAGGTGGTTCATCAGGAAATGGGCCAGAGGTTCTCGCGCCGAAGCGGTAAGTAGATCCCTCCGGCCCATTTCCATCAGCACCACTGCTGCATATGATGGTGTCAATGTCAACATTCGGGTCATTGGGTTGGACTAAAGGCGGCAGAATCGTCAATGACCTAAAAAAGAATTGATGGAGCGAGTAAGCTGGCCAGCTACATTCTGAGCTCCAGTTTTAGAATAGTGGAAGCCATCCTCGGAGATAGCAGATGATTGGATGTGACGAAGATCCAGAAAGTTGACATTGACAAGATTCTGGCTAAAGGAGGCCAATGCATCGTTTAGCTTGGAAATTTTTTGGTTTATGAACGGATCAAGCGGCCTAGGGGGGATTGAGCAAATATTCATGCTGAAGTTCATTCCTGGAGAAGCTAGACAGGTAGCTGTATTGAAATCACCTATCAACCTCGTGACTGACAACAGAACATGGGGTACGGATGCATGAATAATATCAATTTCCCCGATGACTAAGTTGACCAAGAGGCGGTTACAGTCACCCATACTTTTTAGGCATTGTTGAAAAATTGGATATACCCCATGAATATCTAGACTTTTTCTCCACCTGGTAAATCTTGCACATCCACTTGCCTTGCCAAGAAAAGGGTATAGGTGTTTTAAATTTGAGCTGCCAATTGACAAGACAACGTCCTTTGGCCCATCACCTTTCCTGAGAGAAGAGGTGGCAGGGGCAGGCTCAGCCTGCATGCATGGGCCAGGAGGAGAAAAAGAGTTGTTTTTTCGGATATTAAGGGCAGGACCAGATCTCACAGGTTTGCTTCCAGCTGAACTCTCTGCAGGCAAACCAACAGCAAGTGAGGAAGGAGGTGGTGATTTTGATTTGCTCAGCTCCAACACCTGCGCTTTAAGAATGGAGACATCAGCTTCAAGTGGGCAGGGTGGTGGTGGTGGTTGTGGTGACCTTGGTCTGCGCAACTCCAGCATCTCTGCCTTTAGGTTGCAGATTTCGGCCCTGAGACAAGCCACTTCAGCTGTGAGGATGCAAAATCTGCAAGTATATGGCAGGGCACCCGCATCCCGAAAGGACACAGACAATCCAGACGATCCAAAAGGTATCCATTGTGAACACTGATCACACATGATCCAATCATCAGAATCGGAAGCAAGGTTGGCTTTTGATTTTTTGGAATTGCCGGCAGCGGCATTTGCCGGTTTTGGTTTGGAAGTTGGGATACGGGTGGGAGTTGGCCCAGAATTCTGCTCAACATCTCCACACAAATCAACAGAAGCTGGAAAAGACGAGAGCCCAAGGCGAGGGCCAAGGCACTTCGACCAAAAATCCAATTCTGTCCACCAAGAGAGATTGACCCGTGATCCTTCAAGGCAATATGGGAAAAATCATGGGAAGGAACCAGAGAAAATTTTCCGAAATTGGATTTTTTATGGTGTATGGGTGGCTTGGCGCCAAGCCCCAATGAAAAATAACTGGATGCGGGGTTTGAGGTGAAAGCAAAAAACAAAAACAACAGAAGCCAGAATGAAAAAACAAGATTTGCCACTGCAGCCATTTCCGACCCCCTTGGAACAAAACAGCCGTCTGTCCTGCAGGTTAAGGTCACGCATGCAACACCCGAGACGCACCGTCTCCCAATTGTCGCGGGTCCTCTCCGTCCTAACCACCTGAAAGGTTTACTTTGTCGGGAAGCGAAAAGGACCAACGACCGGAATCCGATGCGCTCAAGAGTCACAGTCTCACAATCTCAGCACACTCTCGCCTGTATCAGCACACTCTCGACTGGCTCCACAGGACAGACCACTGCTTCACCGCAAAAACGTCGGAAACAACGCAATAAAGAATCAAAACACTGAAAAATCAAAAAATGGCTCAATTGACGGCCATGTTGAATTTCGAATTCGAGCGCAGGCAAAATTTTCCGATCCGATCGCGTCGGCGGCTGGAGAAAGAATGCTTCTGGGGGATTTCTTCAGCTTCTGGGGGATTTCTCCACCAGATCCCCTGCCAAGGCCTCTGCCCCTTGGAACCGGGTAGGGGTCAGCTGCATTCGGGTCTGAGGCAGGCTGCCTTAGACCCAAATACAACCGACCCTCTTCGCACATGACTGGACCCATTAGCTTTGATGAACTAGATCCATAAAAACCAATAAGCTTCTGGGGGAGTCCATCCTCCAGACAAACCAGGAGCTCAGCCTCTTGGATGCCCGCTTGAGCACTATTATTGACGACCTCCCTTCTCCAAAAAGGGTTGTACCGTCCGAAAACTGGAGTTTTGATGGTCAGGGAATTTTTTAAACATTTTCTGGAAAGGTCAGGGAAAAGTCAGGGAATTTATTTTTCCGAAAATGCTGGACACCCTGGATGGGGAGAATGATTGAAGGAGGTGCAAAAATGGTACGGCAACAAGGCGAGAAAAAAAAAATAAAAAAAAAAAATAAACGATCCACGGAATTAAATTAAAATAAAGAAAAATAAATAAAGAAATGGGCCTCCCATTTAGGTCGCACACAAAACAGGTTTTTTGTTCTAGTTGTCTCTTTTTTTACATATCACTTATCAGATTATTTATTTTCAAATGCTGTTGCCAGTTCATGAATATGTTTTTCGTTTCAATGATCTTTCTGGTTTGGAACACGCATCTCACTCCCTACATCAGTGGCCTGGAAACCTGAGGTTGTCTGATAAGCATTATTTGCAAGTTGCAACCTAATCGATATTCAACAAATTCTGGCAAATTTTCACTCGAAGTGTTTGGTTTTCGGCTCTGGAATGGCCTCCCTTTTCATATTCGAAAGTGTCAATCCCACATTATGTTTAAATCGCGTTTAAAGGAGTTGATGCTTGATGAGCAACTGTTTTTTGAATATCAGGCCAAGGGTTAGGTAGGTCCAAGAGTATTTTACCTTGTTAGGTCCGGTATCTCGGGTTTGGGCTGAACACTAAATAGGTCTTGCAGATAATATCATCTCCAACATCAGGTTGTTTGCAGATGATGTAGTCCTCAACAGAGTTATCAGGTCTCCAGATGATTCCAAAGACCTTCAGGATGACTTAGATTCCATAGTCAAATGGTGTGATGAGAACCAATCAAATGAGTAGGCCTATACCTAAATGTCGCAAAGACATCTGTTATGTCATTTGCTTCATCTACACATCCCTCCATCTCAGATTATTTCATTGGTTCCTCTGTGTTGTTTCGCCCAGACAATATCAAATACCTTGGCAGTATCCAGTTGCCTTTTATAGCAAATGCTTGAAAGGATATCAGAGAAATTGGCCGTCAACTGTGAGTGAGTTATATGCTTGGTTATGGCTAGATAAGTTTATACCTTCCTTCAGGATGAACAATTTGAGGTTTACACGGATAATACGGCAGTAACGTATCTTCATTCATTCAAAACATTGAGAGGGAAAATAGGTAGGTGGGCGATAAAGCTCTCTTCATATGACATGGTTTTGAAGCATTGTCCAGGCAAGCAGAATGTTTTAGTTGACTACTTCAGTCGAGTTGTTTCCCCAGAAGCATTGAACTACAGGGTTTCAAAAAAGCAGGTATGTCAGGATAAAGTTTGTGAGGTTCATTCAGACAGTGTTTTTGTGGCTCTAGTAGATGTTGATTCCGATCTCAACATGTATGATGGTTTTGCTCAGGTATTTCACTTGGAGGAGAATTGGGTTTCTCGCGATAGGCATTCTTGGACAGTCAACTTCGCTCATCTCGTTTTGGTTTTGGCCATGTCGTGCTCCTATCAGGATTATTGCAGTTTTGCTCGCCAGTTATTGGACATGTTTTCTGAACATCGGATTCCATGTTCTCAATTTTCGAGCTGTCAGATTTTCAGGGTTTTGTATCCATTTGGCACATTTCCGGAGGAGATGGTTAATCAAATACCATTTGTGTGTGAGATGGAAGATATAATAGAGGCCACATTGTTACTGAGTGATTCTTTGAGTGTCGGGCAGGGACATCCTTTAATGGTGGTGGAGAATGTTCAGAGATTCTTGTTTGATAGATCGTGGAGAGAGGAGGAATAGGTCCTTTCATTGCTTGGTGGTTTTTTGTTTTTTTGCTGGTTGTTTTTGCTTTAGGTTGGGTTTTGCTTTTGATCTGGATATGAGCAGATCTCTTTTGGTGTACCATGGTGCAGATTGGTGCCCAACCTAATACATTTGTGAGGTGTCGCCATGGTGGAAATGGGGGCCTGCTCAAGGGTCTAAGCTGGCTCTGGGTTATGGTTGGTATTGCCTCTGCAAAGCCGCTCGTTTATGAGTGGAAATTGTGACTTGCAGGGGTGGTACTGGCTGCTGGTGCTGGTTTGGATTTGAAGGCAGGTTGGGGTCCCATTTCCTGTTTTGTCTTTTTTTATGTTTTTTTCTCTTTCTTTTTTGGTTCTCTGTGGTCATTGCATGAAAAAAAAAAATCAGTTTTTTTTCTTCATCATGCACGGTGGTGCATAGTCAAGTTTGGGGGGGGCATGTAGCGTTCCCATGCTGCATTCCCTTTGTTTGGTAGGTAGGTATCATTCCCTCGTTTAGCTAGGTAGGTTTCTGTTTCCCGTCACTCAAATTACAAACTCTTCTTTTCCCACTTCTCTAGGAGGGAAGGGTTGGGTCCCACTTGTCACCGAAAGGGTGAAACATTGTTTCCTTGAGAAGCCTCAGTTGTCATGAAGTATTGTCTCTTTGAAGCCAAGAAATTTCACTATGAATGTGCAGCATTTGATATCAGATTATTGAACTCAGGCCCATCTATCACATGGCGCCAGGAGAGATGTGGTCACACCACCAATAAGTGCCATTGGATCCTGCAACTTTCCATAAGCCATTGTTTGCTTGACATGATGCCAGAATTCTCTTCCAACTGATCATGTGGAAGGACATTGACTCTTGAAACATGCAGAGATCACTTGAGATCATGAAGTGAACAGTTATACTATGTTTACGGTGAGTTTCTCAAAGTGACTTTGAGTCAAAGTCACTTTGACCACAAAGCAAATTTGCTCTCTTTGAGCACAAAGTGAGATTCAAAGTGAGTTGTCTTTGAAATTGGTGTTTACACTGAAAACCTGCTCAACCTTGCTTAAAGTGAATGACATGCCTCCCAAAATTATTCAAGATGCATGCAAGATTTTTTTGCAAACTCAGAAAACAGTGCTTCGAGCGTAGGGGGTGGCGTAGGGGGTGGCTAAAATTGTGTTTTTAAGCTTTTTCTGGACTTAAGACATGGGAATGATGCCAGGGTTGTTCGTTTAAAACATTCTGTTTAAAACAATCTGTTTTAAACATGTTTTAAACAACTACGACTTGTTTAAAACAGTTTGTTTAAAACAAAATTGTGTTTTAAACGTGTTTAAACATGTTTAAAACAACCGCAACTTGTTTGAAATGCTTTGTTTAAAACAATCTGCAAAAACAAAAAAGTGCTTTTTGCTTTTTTTTACTCAATTTTCAACGTTTTTCTGTTATAAAAACCATTATTGTTGCCTTTTTCAAGCATCATTGTCACTGACGTGTTGCAAAATTCGCCTTGGCAGCTTTTGGAACACGTTTAAAACTGTTTAAAACATGTTTAAAACACGTTTTAAACAACGGGAAAAAAAACAGATGAAAAAAAACGTTTAAAACAATAAAAACATGTTTTAAACGTTTAAGACGTTTTTTATGTTTTTTAAGAAAAAAACATGTTTTTTTCCAACCCTGAATGATGCAGATGGATTTGTTCAACCGATGAATGTTTTGCTATTTTGATACTGAATTTCCATATTGTTTTAGCTGTCGTTTGCTGAAGGTGCAAGTTTTTTGTTTTAGTTCGAGATGCCTTCGAAAAAGGATTTGCAGGAGTTGATTGATGAAACCCTATCTCAATCATCCTGGCTGCCATTCTTTGGTCGGTCAGACTATTTTTATACCTAGCATGCAAATTGGGCAGAAAAGTTCTCCAAATTCCAAATGTTACAAACACTTTGGCTTCTGTATCATCAATTTTCTTTTTTTTTTCAGAAGTACAACTGGCTTCTCGTGACATATTCTTTTTATGGCAGGTGCATATGTAAAATTAAACTAGAAAAAATCACGAGGACCAAGAACAACCACATGCTTAACAATTGCACTGAAACCCAACTTAAAATCATTAATGTGGTATTCAGGCCTCAAAAGCGTACAAACGGTAACAAAAAAATTACCTGAGAAACCTAGGTACCTATCTCTGCGTCTTCAGATCCCAAAAGTAAAACCAAATCGAGAAACCCAAATGTGCATTGCTGACAAAAAAGTGCACATTGCTGACAAAAATCAACACCTGAACAAACTAAAGTGAAAGCCTTGGTATGTGGATAGAATGAGCCTGCAGGCTTGGAAGCGGAGCAAGAGCAATTATTTCACCCCTTTATTTCAATAATAATCCACTTTGGAATCAAAATACCTTCATGGTATGTTGGGTTTGCCAACTGTCTTTGAACTCAAAGTGAGCACCTGCAACTTGCTTTGAGTATCTCACTTTAAGATGCCTCAAAGTGAGCAAAAGTCAAAGTGAGCTCCCCAAAGTGACTTTGTGAGCCAAAGTGAGAAAAACTGTTTATACTGGTGGAGCTCACTTTGAGGCCTCAAAGTGAGCTATAAAGTGACTTTGAGAGCCACTGTAAACAGGGTATTAGCATCCAGAATGTGTAGTGATCTGCTGACTGAACAGTGAACACTCATTGCAAACACTCACAATGGTCATGGAAGTGCTTGTGGAATAACATTGTCTCTTCAGGTCATCTGTAAAGTTTTGCCATCAAATTGTATTCCTTGTACTCTAGTCAAACACTTAGTACCTGGTTTGTAATGTGCAATATTTTAGTTTACTGTTTTAAAGTTTTCAATGTAGAGTTTTTAATGTGTTAGTGTGTTTGCTTTCTCTCTGGCCAGAGAAGCTTTTAAATTGTTTTCTCTTCTTTCTTATCCACCATGAATAAAATTAGGCTCTAGCTTCATCCAGCTGATCTCTGTGAACCAGGCTGTGCTTGGGCAAGCTTTAAGGTTTGGTCTTAGGTGTGTTAACAGCCACTCTGGAGGTTTTAGAATTTACTTTTCCAGAGGCAGTGGCATATATCCCAGCTACCTGCCTACTTAAGAAGTTCACCTGAGGAGAGTCCAGCTGGATAATGATTGAAATCTGAGGTTGGTGATCTTAACTGTCAGGTACCTAAAGCTTTTGAAAGTCTGCCAGCCATTTCACCCTCTCCCTGTGCTCTCTACCGTTACACATTGCTCAGGGAAGAGCTGGGCTGGGAATTCCTCGCTAAGAGGAGAAAGCTCAGGCCTGTTTCAATTTTTCGAAAATGTGTCCGTGGTGAGGGAGGATGGGCAGGATCTGTTGCACCCTGGTCAAAAACACAGGGTCGACGAGTGCCAGTGACCTCGACCTCGTTTCATTTATCCCACCTTCCCTTTCCAAAAATGTCTCTAGGTTTTCCTTCCTAAACAACTACGTGTTTCTCCGGAACAAACTTGGCATTTCTCATGACATGCTAAACCTATCAGAGGCCAGTTTTTTATCCGTCATGAAGCCAAAACTCAGTTTATTGCCCTAGTAGGTAGGCAATAGGTAGTAGCAGGCCTGCCACTTGTCCTATAAATCCTATATTTTTTGAATTTGTCCTATAATGTCCTATAATTCCTATTTTATTTTTGTGTCCTATATTTTTGGGAAAGGCCAAAAAATTTGTTTGCCAGCCAGTGATTTTAGATGAGGCAAAGATGTTGTCAAAGCAAAATAACTTTTGGGTGAAGTATAAATTCTTGTATTTTGTTTCATTTTTTCGTTAACCAACTGCATCAGCAGATTTTTTGCAATTGAGTCCTAGTGACTCACTCTCAATATGCTTGAGTGAGTCAGCAAACCAAAGGAACGTCATTGGCTTTCTGCGGCCTGAAAAATGAAGTGCCAATGCACGGAAGGAAGCAGTCTCGCTCTGTAACAACATGCTCTCATACACGAAATGCTATCAATATGGTATCCCTCAAATTGACCTTGCGAAATGTGCCGTGATCTCTCAAAATTTTCCACGGAACATTCAAAAAAAAAAAAAATAACACGATTTGTAGAAAGGTTCTCCTTTGACGTGTATTTTTAGTTTATATTTTTCAAGGGTGTTAGGTTTGCATGGTCAGCGTTTGGCTATCCAATGTAAGTACCCTTTTAATGATCATGGCCCCATAAATTTAGCCCGCATAGATCCTGTAATTTATTGTGGCCTTATCATTCTTTTATACGATTAATCCCATTCGTCCACCATGCCTACCCCAGCGAACGAGTTTTTGAGCAATATTTCGAATTGCTCATGTCAGGAAATTAGGAACATAAAGGCCTTGCCCATACGCCCCATTCAAAACCCTTGGTCCCCCACACCTCTCCTCAATGTTTAGCTATCGGTATGTCCCGGTCACGTATTTGACACGACAACATACACGTCGTGTACACAAATCGGGGAATATCCTGATTTTGTGCGGGGTCAAATAAGCGAAAAAAGCTAACTTAACCAGCCAATCTTAACCCACAACCTACCTAACCTATCCTAACATTAACCTATTCTTGTTTTAAAGTGTTTTCCCAGATTTTTTAGGGTTGGGATTAAGATTAATCAAGTATGCATCCCGGTCGCACAAACTCTGCCGCGACTTTTGATGGCAGAGAGCGTTTTGTGCAAAAATGCTCGATTTAGCCCCTTCATTCACAAGAACAAAATGTTGATTTTTTCTTACCTAAAGCTATCTGAACCTGACCTAACCCTGTCCCCTCTCGGAAAAATCAATTCTCACTTGGAGCCCCGGCCTGCCATCTAAAGTCGCGGCAGGGTTTGTAAACTTGCGTCCATGTCATGGATTGTTGCCTTTTCCGATTTTTCGTATCTGCGACAGCAGACATTACAGTCTGTCCAGGCCATAAGTTAAGCTCTATCTAACCTTTTTCTCGCATAGTGAAGATCAGGGATCTCCAAAATGCAACTACGGTGTTTTCTTTTCGAAGTCTAAAGAAGCTCAAAGGGTTCATTTGTATTTGAAGCAATTTAAAATTATTGCAGTTTCACTGTTGCCACGGAAACCTTCAGTGCAGCTGCAACCCGTTCCACAACTTTTGATGATTTATCTAACGGAGCACCGTTATTTTCTCTGTTAAAATACCCTCTCAGGTTCAAAACCGATTCACGTAAAGTCCAGAAGGCAACGCGTAACCTTTGCCTGTTCGTATCCCGACTTGCAAAAAACAAATCAAGAACTTTCCAGCCTCAGGAAATGAATAGCATTGCTTGCAAGAAATTCACCCCGTCAATTGATTCCTTTATAAATTGTCCTATATTTTTGTCCTATATTTTTGCCTGGATCATCCTATATTTTTTTCTGTGTTGAGTGGCAGGCCTGTAGTAGGTAGGCCTGGGTAGGTATATAGGTTTCTTGTATCATGCCCCCATTTCGTTTCCTTGGAGATATTATGCTAATTGTGCCTTTTCCCTTTTTTCCATGTTTTCATGCACTAAAAATTGAGGTACCTACCGAAATTGATATATTTGTGACCTAATTGATTTCTTGTTGTGTTATCTATTCATCCGAGCCTGCTGTCAAACTGTCACCATCTGGACAATGCCATGCTGGAATCTTCACGTCGCCTGACCTGGTTCGTGTTCTTTTATTTTTATTTTTCTGGCCACATTTCTTGACAATACCCACCATGGGTTTCTAAAACTCTAGGTACCACAATCTCTCTGCACCGATGGTTTGCACTTGAAACCATGTTTTCTTTTTTATTGCTGATCGCGACGGCGTCTTGTAAAGGTCCTCTCAAATGTGGGAGAGTGTTAGTAGAATGCTATGCAGGAACAAGCTAAAGTACTGCAAGCAAGCAATATAATATCTTGAAAACACTTGCCCACCTTGATTTTCCAACGAAGAGAGGCTTCCATATTCGTCCTTGTGCTGTGAACGGTGATGAAGACGGATGTCATCAGTAATTATCCTCAAAGATGCAATGTTTCACCTTCACTGTTGCAGATGACGTCGCATGGAGGAGATTCCAACGAGTTCTAAATCTTGCTGACAACGATGAAGGATGTTCCAACAATCCAATTCCTTGAGCAGCGGGCAATGACTTCAGTGCTGATTCCAACTTGCTATCATAGAATGGGTTGAAATCTTCAACCTCCAACGCTGAGACCAACTTCCAGTGATGAGAGTCAAACCCGGTGGCTAGAGGTTCTCCACTTCCAGTGATGGGTCAAATCCAGTGACTGGAGGTTCTCCACTTCCAGCGATGACGAGTCAAATCCGGTGGCCACCAATGATTTGACACGATCTTCAATTCTTCCTGAACGTCCAAGTCCAGAGATCCAGGCACTATCCTTTCCAAACACGGTGATTAAGTAAGATCAGAGTTCAAATCACAACATTCGGGAGAGTTCACTGTTGATGATTCCATCACAACAACTTCCAGATAGTCATCATCTCACGGTAACGTGCACACCTATGCCTAAGCACTGGCCATCTTGCGCCAGACAGATCTGCTACAAGCTAAGCTCAATGAAACAATAGCATTATCCTTGAAGGAATAGAGAAGAACAAGCGTTAGTGCAGAGATGCAGTGAGCAAGTGGGGCAGTGGAGTGGCTCTCCACACTCCCCCTACGTTGTAAAAATAATTTGACCTTGCAGCATCCAATCCAAAAAAATGATCCAGAAATCCATCAACACTGCTCTTCGAATTTAGGTTAGGACATCATCAGGATCCAAGAAACCAAAGGATGCTGTTGCGAACTGGGGATTCTCCATCCGGAACCAGAACATCTATTTACATTATTTACAAAACGTCTTGACACCACTACATCCTTGATGTCTCAATGAACTTCTGCTGATGACGTGACTCCATGACAAAATACTTCTTCAATTGGGAGACATGTGCTGTCATCACAAATTTGCCTTCATCATCCAGCAGTTCAAAATAATCCATGTTAGCAACAAGAAAGTGATCCCCAAGAATATATGGTCCAAACCAATGTTCCGTCCGTCTGATCCAAGAACAATCAGGATTCTTTGTGTGGTATCGAGGAGATAATTCCATCAGGACTCTGTCCCCAGATCTCCAAACAGTGAGATGACCATATCGATCAAAGGACATCTTCCGATTACCATCAAGAAGAGATGAGACTTTGCGTTGACTGCGAACAGGGATCATTGTCTTCCCTTGGGGTCGGGGAGACTTCCTGGGAGCATCCACAGCATGGCCTGAATGTGTATCTGTTCTCTGGAGCTGCGGTTGTTTACCAATTGGGATGATTTTGGGAGATGATGCTAAATTCTTATTTGGAACATCATTCTTCTTTTGCCTCTGCTGATCAACCCGATGATTCAGCTTGACATGTTTTGAAGCAGATTGACGAGAGACTTTGGTGCAATCAGTATCAACAACTTCGGGAGAAATCTTAAGAGAAGACGTAGCTGATATTGCATCAAAACCACCAGATTCGTTTTCACCATCTTGCTTATCAGTTATAGATGTTGGCAAAAGTTCAACAGGAACAAGATCATCTGCAATATCGGCATCAGGGACAACACTAGCATTAGGAGTAGGCACACAATTTTCCACAGACTGAAGTATGCAATCGTGAATCAGATTATCGCGGTTCACTTCAGAAGTGGTCTGTACGAGATCTTCGGAAGAATAACTGTATGATGTGGAGGCTCTTTCCCCATCACTTTCAATTATTTCCAAAGTGTACACAGCTTGCCTCATGCTCCTATCAGCGTTTTCTCTCACCACCAATTTCCCTTCTAACGGATGTTGAAACCCATATGCTTCTGATCTCACATCCACAATGATACCCATTGAATGAATGACATCTCTTCCCAGCAATACGTCTGCAGCTTTGACGTCTGAGACATACACTTTGCCTTTCCATGCCACACCTAGAATTTCTAATCCAACTTCAACTTCTCCCAGGTCAACACTTATCCTTCCATCGAATGATCGAATGGTATCCTCACTCGGAGTTACTTTGAGTTTCATGGCTTTGGCAATCCTGGTGTCCATCACTGTGACTGCAGCACCGGTATCAGGAAGTGCTGTGACATCAAAAGACTTGCTTGGCATATCAAGAAACAGTTTCATGGGAATGAACAACGGCAGGTCTGGGGTTGAGGCCGTTGTTTGAACATCACTCGTGGCAATCTCTTCGATGTTCACAGTGGATTTAGGACCAGCAGAAGGTTTCGTTCTCCGATCCAGAGTAAAAGATGTTGAAGGTTGAGCACGACTTCGATTACTCATACTAGTCATACCTTGTGGTGGAGACAAGTGACAACTGCGTGCAAAATGACCAGCAGTTCCACATCGGAAACAAATCAGGACTTGAGCATCACCACTTCTGGACTGATTAACTTCACGAGTTGAAGAGGTCCCTTCTGTCAATGCTTTAAAGTTCCTCTGGCCGTTATTTGTTCCAGAACGAACAGGCCGCACGCCAGGGCTTTGGTCCGGCATCATCAAAGATGGGAGTGATGAAGCTTGATTGGAAGAAGAAGGCTCACGGTTTCTTCTTTCATCAAATCTACGCTTCTTATCCCTGAGAAACTCAACAGTTTCAACTTCTCGGATCAGAGATCGCAACGTCAAAGGCTGTCTATCCTGCATGAACAATTCCAAACTCGGATCCATACCTTCCATGATTTTATCTACAACAACATGATCAGGAGTAGTGGCATTCAAGAAATGCATCCATCGCGACTTCTCGTAGGCATACTGACGAAAAGGTTCCCCAACTCTCTGATAACGATCTTTGATCTTCTCACGTAACGCTCTGATCTGCTCTCGTCCAGCAAATTCTTCTAAGAATCGTCTTCTAAAGGAATTAACATCAGTGATCATGTGCCGAACTGATCTGTACCACAGACCACTTGTTCCTTCCAGCATCAACAGAAGTTGATTCAGAACTTGACCATCTGATAATCCTGACGTCAGAACAAATGTCTCCAGATCATCAATGAATTCCCAAGGGCTTTCCTTTAATCCACCCGTAAACTTTGGTAGCTTTGGCGTCGTCTGGAAATAAACATTGGTGGCTTGAGGCATAGGTGTGCACGAATTATCATGGTTCATCGCAGGTTGCGGCAGAGCTGATGTGAACGTAGATTGTGGCACAGTCCGGTCACAAGGCACATCAACGGAGTCAACAGAACGTAGCTCATCTACCTGTCTCTGAGTTACTTCTTGGCTAACAGACAACTTCTGTATGGCTGCGAAAATCATGTCCAACTTCGCCTCAACACCAGTGGCAACATCAGACGTGACAACTGTTGAAGTCTGTGATACTTCACCCTCCCTCTCCAAAGGCACAGTTGCGGAAACATCAGAAGTTCCTTGATTCTGATCCGTAGTTCCTGACGTTCCCTGTTGTTTCAGCTGTGTTTGGTCATACTTGTGGTATTCTTCTTCCATTCGAGAGTAAAAAGTTTTGACACGATCAGAATCCCGTTGAGTCAATATCAGTTGAGCTTCCTCCAAAGCTAGGTTGAAAGATCTACTTTGGCTGGAACTTCTGGTATTATCGTCGAACGTTTCCTGGTAAAACGAGAGTTTATCTACGGTCAACTTCAAAGCAATCTGGTATGTCCCCAGGAAGAAAACATCGTAGAGCCGTTTAGCATCAGTGGAGGCAAGAGAAGGACGAAAGATCAATCCCGGCCAGTTCCTGGAACCTTTCCAAGATATCCATATCAAGTCTTTGTTTTCAAAAAGACGTTCCATCTTAAGTCGAATGGTTTCTTCTCCTTGAAATCGGTAACTTCAGATCCGAAGATTGGGTTTGAATGTCACGGTCGCCAAGTGTAAAGGTCCTCTCAAATGTGGGAGAGTGTTAGTAGAATGCTATGCAGGAACAAGCTAAAGTACTGCAAGCAAGCAATATAATATCTTGAAAACACTTGCCCACCTTGATTTTCCAACGAAGACAGGCTTCCACATTCGTCCTTGTGCTGTGAACGGTGATGAAGACGGATGTCATCAGTAATTATCCTCAAAGATGCAATGTTTCACCTTCACTGTTGCAGATGACGTCGCATGGAGGAGATTCCAACGAGTTCTAAATCTTGCTGACAACGATGAAGGATGTTCCAACAATCCAATTCCGTGAGCAGCGGGCAATGACTTCAGTGCTGATTCCAACTTGCTATCATAGAATGGGTTGAAATCTTCAACCTTTAACGCTGAGACCAACTTCCAGTGATGAGAGTCAAATCCGGTGGCTAGAGGTTCTCCACTTCCAGTGATGGGTCAAATCCAGTGACTGGAGGTTCTCCACTTCCAGCGATGACGAGTCAAATCCGGTGGCCACCAATGATTTGACACGATCTTCAATTCTTCCTGAACGTCCAAGTCCAGAGATCCAGGCACTATCCTTTCCAAACACGGTGATTAAGTAAGATCAGAGTTCAAATCACAACATTCGGGAGAGTTCACTGTTGATGATTCCATCACAACAACTTCCAGATAGTCATCATCTCACGGTAACGTGCACACCTATGCCTAAGCACTGGCCATCTTGCGCCAGACAGATCTGCTACTAGCTAAGCTCAATGAAACAATAGCATTATCCTTGAAGGAATAGAGAAACAAGCGTTAGTGCAGAGATGCAGTGAGCAAGTGGGGCAGTGGAGTGGCTCTCCACAGTCTTATCTAAACACAAAAAGATAGGTACATGCTGCCTCGGTGAAAGAACACGACGACTTGATTGTTGTCGTGGTAATTGCCGAGGCAGAAAAATGACGCATGTCTGACCGGGGTTTACCACGTCCAATGGCTTTTACTGCCTGTGGCCCCCAACATAGTAATAGTAGTAATTTACTACACTTGGGGCACTGACAGAGCACAGACTTCATGTTTCGAAGAGGTTCTAATGGCAACAATGTCTGGCTTTGCATCAAAACAAGTAATTTCACGCCATCCTGGTGTGGTATTCAATCTAATCTGGAGATGCTGTAAATTTAGTGGGCCAAACTGGGTACCTCGGTCCACCTCCAGTTGCAATATTTACCATTGAACTTGAGTTCCTTTACCTAACCTCTCAACCATTCTCACCTTTGTGCGACCCCTGCCTCAAATTTCCATAAAGCTGAGGACAATAGGAAAGTCATCTTGGCTTTTGTTCCTCCCTTTTTATTTTTTTTTTTTTTTTTTTTTTGGATTGGGTTGGGTTGGGCTTTTTTCCCAGTGATTTCATTTTTGCATGGCAAATTGCTTTACATGATTATAGTTTTCCGCACAGATAGCCTTTAAAATTTACCAATTGAAAAAAAAAACACCTGTTTATCATACCATCTAGTTTCTTTGCAACGTAGGTACCTACCTAATTCATGTGTTCTTTTTCTTCTTTCTCTCTTTGCTTGGCAACTTGCCCCATGCTGCATGCATGGCCTTGCATTTTTGTGCTTGCGCCTTCGTTTGGGCATTTCGTGTTCGCTTCTGGTATCTTCTAACTTTTTGCTTCTGTTTTCGGTGGTGCCTAATATCTTGATCTATCATTCTCTACAATGCTGATATGATGCGGTTGCATAGGTAGGTACCTGATGTCATCCTGCTGCAACACGGGGTAAGTTGCTTCTTGCTTCGTAATTTCTTTCTTCGGGCTTTGCTGCTGCTGCTTTCTCTCTTCATAACACACCTTGGTTCTTGTACTTGTCGTTGTACCTGCAAATTTTGTGGTTGATGAATGAATTATCAAAAATTCAAATTTGGAATTTCTATGCATTTCAATGTGATTGAACATTAATAAAAATGCAAACAACTAAAAATAAAAAATAATGGGGCAAAAATAAATCTTATTGCATCAAATTTTAGGCCCCAAAGAAAAAAAATCTTATACCTACTTCTCACCAGTTCGGTCTTTGTTGGAGTTGAATGTGCAACACGTGATTGTCAGTGGCGATTCCTGAAATAGCAATTGAAGCATTCAGTGCGCCCGCACGAAGCGTTGCGCGACGCGCAACGTCGGGGAGGGGGTGTCCCCCTCCCCGAAGGGGAAGAAATTTTGAAAAAATGTAACCTCAAATGGTGCTCAGAATGCTCACTTTTTTTTTCAAAAAACTCAGCATTTTTTCACACAACCCCGCACACACGCCCTCAGTTGAATAGCTGCGTGGAGGGGAAAATCAAGATTGGGAGGCATCAGGATTTATTTTCACACGAATCACATAGGCCTTGCTCAGTTCAACCAGTTGCAGGCCTTTGCCATTTCGCTATTTGCAACGAGGCAGATGCACTCGCAGCATGTTTTTCGCTGCCACACGTTGGTACTCACAAGATAAAAAAGTAATTGAATAATTTTTCAATGAAGCTATTTCCACCTGACCTAACCCTATTCCGACCCCTATCTCCCTCTCGGGACAGAAATGCTCGCTTGGCACCCCAGCTACTGAGCAAGGAATGTCGCACCACGGACCCAAAGGGTCTAGGGGCAGAGCCCCCAGCAGGTTATTGGTGTCTGGAGTGGGGTTCGCAATTGCGTATTCGAGCAATGAAATGATGGCGAAGAAATGGGAATCGGAAAAAGACAGTACACATAATGAGAATGAGATGAAAGGGACAGTTTTTGTTGTTGCACCCTGCAGCAATTCAAAGAACGCACATGCCGACTTACCCGAATGCCATCTCTGTCGGAGCATGCGAGTCTCAGTTTCTCAGCTGATGGTTGTGTGGTCTGTCCACCGACGACTTGCATGCATTTCTTGCTCCGAATTCAATCTGCCCAGTGAATGCCTTGGCTGCTGCATTGACGGCTGTCCCTCACTTCTGCCGCCTCTTTCTTGTGGTGGGGCTGTGCCTCACGCTGCATTCAGGTTCACTCGATGAATGCCATTGTCTTTTGTGTGTTGCAGCGCCAACAGGGGCATCCATTCAGAAGCAAATATTTTCATGCAAATCCATTGCTTGCTGCTGGCAATTGTTGGTCATTTTTTGCAGGAAACGAATTTGCCCAAATGTCCAATGAATAATTATTGTTCCTTTGTCAAGTAAAACTGATTTGGGTTTCAGAGTTGTAGGCATTCAGTGAATGCGTTGAATGCATGGACGAGACGCCACTGGTGATTGTGTTTTTTCACGCATCCTGATCCATCCCTTGTCTGGATTTTTAACTTCTTCGGCCGCCATTGCAATCGTTCATGATCTGGGTTATATTCACCTCCAAATGTCCCACCCGGTTCCGGTCAACTGGTGAGTCTACCTATACATTGCATTGGTTATTAATTTCTTATTTTTGAACAATTACAATAAAACTACAAAAAACTAGAACTAGTACTCCACCACTTCTTGGTCACCTTACCAAAGATGCTGTATCAATGCAATTAAGGCTGTGCAGAGGAGAGCAGCTAGATTTGTCTCGGGCAATTTTCGTTTTGATGCAAGTGTCACATCTCTCATAAATGAGCTTGGCTGGGACTCGCTTGAGCTGCGGAGGGTTTTGCATGACATTTCAGTTTTTAGGCATTGTGTTCTGAACCATGGGGGTTGGGGTGCTGGACCCTGGGTTTTCAGTCCAAATAATCACTCCACCAGAGCAGACACATAGGTATTCATCTTTTGTGCCTCCCATCCCATTTTATTAAAAAACATAGACAGAAATTGTTTCTTCCATCGCACCCTTTTTTTGGAACCAGCTATGTCTTTCCCCAAATTTCCTGCATTTTTCTGAGGAGCATTTCATTGCAACAATTCGTGCCAAATTTCGCCAAAATTCGTGCCACTTTGAATGGCTAGGTTGAATATTTTTAATGGATAGACAGGTACCTACCTTCCAATTTGGGGTGGGTGTCAGTAAAGGAGAAGATATTGATGTTTTTAAAAAATAATATGGGGATGGGACATGACATAATTCTAATTTGCCTCCCTCTTTTCCTCTTGTTTTTACTTGAAATTACTTCTTGGACAATTTCTTTTTGACCCAAAGCACTGTTGACAATTTTATTTTGATTGGCATTGATGATCTTCCATCATCAACTGGATGACAACAAATCACTTTTGGTACATTCGGGCACATCCTCATTCATTTTCAAGGTTTAGTTCTTCTTCTTGATTACTTGACTTTGCTCTACTTGACTTCTGTAATCTTGACCCCATAGTTGACCAGCTCTGGACTGAATTCAAGACAGTTTGCACTTTGGCCATTGATCACTTTATTCCTAGGCGGGATCCAATTAAAATTAGAAATCTGTCCTTCCCACCTTGGTTTAATGCCAGTCTTCGCCAAAAATACTTCAAAATGTGAAACCTTTTTTCTTCCTGCTCCTCAAACCAGAATCTGTTCCCTCTTTATGCTGCTGCTTTAAAGGATTACCAAAACAATCTGAATTTCATTGAGGCACGCTTGTTCAGAAACTTGCAATCAATGATGTCATCACATCAAAGCAGTTTTGGAAGTTCCACAACAGCAAAACTTCCAGTCAATGTCCCTCTGGTGCCAATGCTGGGTCGAGTAGCTGTTTTGCTTTGGCTCTGAAGAGCTATCTCAACCCAAAGATTCCTGCTGCATCCACTGTCACCCACAACAGAGTTCAAGCTTTTCTCCGTGATGCTGATTTGATTTCCCTGGAAGCGGTGGTTAAAGCGATCAAAACATCAAAGAACTCCACTTTCAATGTCATTGATTCCATACCTATGGCATTCCTTAAAAACCACTGCGACAAACTAAAAACTTTCCTTTTTGTGCTCTTCTCAGTATCCTTGGCCCAAAATGTAATCCCAAATGATTGGAAAATGAGTAGGTATCGTGATACCACTAGCTGAAGGTGGCCAGCCTCTTTCCAGATCGCGACGGCGTCTTATCTAAACACAAAAAGATACATGCTGCCTCGGTGAAAGAACACACGACTTGATTGTTGTCGTGGTAATTGCCGAGGCAAAAAAATGATGCATGTCTGACCGGGGTTTACCACGTCCAATGGCTTTTACTGCCTGTGGCCCCCAACATAGTTAGTTAGTTCTTATCTTTTATTTGATTTTGACTTTCTTTTGCCTGCCACATATTCTATGCTTCTGGTTAATGGCCAGCAACCAATTTCTTTGAAATCCTGTGCTTAAATCTATTTTTGGGCACCCTCGCATCTGCCATATTGGAAATAACGCCTTTGGCCTGGGCTGTTCAATTTTTGACGAAATCCTGAATGGATTCATTTCGACATGGTGCTTACATGCACTGAATATTAAAGAAAATGAGACAACTTACTCCATGCAACAGCAGGAAAAGGATCAGAATGCAGCCAGGGACTCGAACAATTTTATACATATGGATTGAGACTAGGGTGTCCAGGTCGGTGTAGGTACAGTTTTCAGTGCTGGGCACCAGCCAGAAAAACAGCCAGTTGGTACCAACAGTACCTAGTAAAAATGAAGTTAAACATGTCGTATCAACTTTAGGAATCACGGAAACAACAAAGGTATTTGAACTCAAGAACAAAACAGAGGAGCTGGCATCATGCAGCCTCATGAACTTTCACTTGTTTTGAATTTACCAGCCTGTTTTATTTTTTTTTTGCCAGGTTTGTGCATTTTCTCTTCTGAAGATGGGTCGTAAGAGCAGATTTAAATCGATGTATTTTTCGTCGAAGAAACATTCTGGGAAGACCCAAAAAAAGTTGACTGTTGGATTAAAAGGTTTTTTACTGACAGCAACACAAAACAATCGGAATACAGAATGTGTCAGGGAAGCTTATTCATTACTCAATGAGTATGCGGACACCATTTATGGACCGGAGATGGTGAGTAGCAAACTATTTTTTTTATCTTTTAGGATTGCTCAGAACTTTCGTTTTAACTAATATTTGTTTTTTCAGTAACAAAGTACCGAATAATTGTTTTCGAGTTGGAAAGAACTTATAAGAGATGAATCAAAAACAAAACATACAAGAGATAGGCCTAAATCTTTGAAATTTTGTCAGTTTGTTATCTGATGCCTTTGTAACGTGTGCCTAATTTTTGCATGTTTTCTCTCTTTGTTACGATTGGACACAAATTTCCTTGGAGGTATGTATGACCACTTGGTGAAATTGATGAATTTTTTCAATTCTCCGGCAGAAATATCCATTTTTCACACAATGAAGCATGAAAAACCCACAGAAATTTCCTCACAATGTTTTTCTAGGATCTCTTCAGTTACTCTGTCCAATCTGACAAAAGTGCCAGGACTTCAATTCCTGCTTTCATGACCCGCAACAGCGCAGGAAACTGCTGCTGCCCATACGCAATTAGCACGGGCCAAATCCATTCAGCAAGGGGCCAAACACACTTAGCACAGGGCCAAACCCATTTAGCATGGGGCCAAACCTATTTAACACGGGGCCAACCCTTTTATCATGGGGCTAAGGCCCTTTAGCGTGAGTGCTAACTTTAGTCTCTTACTTACTAGTCCCAGTGCGTAACTTTAGCTGTGCAATCCATTTTGGCCCGAGGCCTTAGCCCAGGGCCAACAAGCTAGATCTGGGCTAACTTGGCTCGAGGCTCTGCAATCCACCCCATATCTGCCAGGGTTCGCAAAAACCCAGGGTTTTTTAATTTTGCCCAGCCCAGTGGGTTTTTCTGGTTTAAACCAGGTTTTTTGGGGTTTTTCCTGGGTTTTTCATTTTTCCTGGACTGTACAAATCTTGATTCGGTTCGAGGATGAACTATGAATTAAAAAAACATTGACAACCGAGAATTGAGATTGAATGAACACATGAACAATGTGAACGAAGTAATGAACAATCTAGAATTGGGTTGATTTTTAACCGGTCAAGCCCGAGCGCCGTGCATTTACGTCCGCAAAAAAACAAACTGCGTACGAGCGACGTAGATAAACGTCAAGACCGGCATGATGTGATTGTACGGACGACGTAAATAAACGTCGGCATGGGTATTCCATTTTCAAGGGATTTGAATTTAATTACGTAATATCAGCACCACTCAAAAATATTCACAGCCGGAAAGAGGAAAAAACAGCGATTTAGCAGACGTTTATTCCGCCAAAATCGGTCCAACCGTTTTCAATCAGCGCACTTTTCAAATTTCCCGCTTTTTTCTCTCAAGTTCCTGTTGTAGGCGCCTTTTTACTCGATCGCGCGACATCTGCCGCCCGCCGAAATTTGAATTTTCGGGCAGTTGAAAGATGCGCGATTCAGCCGACGCTTGTTTCACGTGAATTGTTGCATTCGTTCAGAAATGGCGTCGCATTGAAATTTCCTGTTTTTTCCAGTTTTTACTCAATTTTGATGCGGTTTGAAGCGTTTTGTGGGTATCTTGGCCGTTTTTTTTGTGCGGAGTTGTTTTTTTTTTTTGTTGAAAACATTAAATTATAGGCGATTTTAATGACACAGAGCAGAAATCTGGCTTGAGTGGGCGGGAAATGCATGCATTTCCGATTTTTCCGTTTTTCGAAAATCCTTGCAGATATTATTAATTCCGTCAGGGGCGTCATTCCGTGTTTCCGAAACGCATGGAAAAACATTTTAAAACCAGAATTCGCAATTTCGGGCTTGACCGGTTAACCGTTGCTATTATTATTGTGTTAAAATAATTTTGCAAAAATAAAATTTCAGAGTTCGGTTGGTTTGTCATTGCCTTTGACTTTGTGACTGACCTCTTTTCTCTCTCTGTTCTCCGATTATTAAAACAAAAAGTTATCACCAACCAGATCAGATCAGACATCACTCACATCAGTATGAGTGGGAGTGATCGCCTCTGCCAGCTGCCTGGTGGGTTGTAACTGGACTGGTAGTCTCTCAGGATTGGCCGTTTTTTCCTCATTCATAGCAACTCAGCCTCAGCAGTCGACTCAGATCAGATTAAAACAAAAGCTAATTCAGCAGGTAGATGCACATTTCACAACAATGGCACAAACTAATGGCAGTCGGCAGATGACTGGGATTCATTGCGCTTGCGCATAGAAATCAAAATTTGCAAGGATATAATAATATATGATGAATTGGCTATTGATTTGATTGAGGCAGAGTTGCAATGAGATATGGCCTCTATCTCCTCTTGTCTAGACAAGAACTTGTGGTTTTCTTCAGTTTTTTCCTTCTTGGTTTTCTTTCTTTTGTGTAAATGTTCGTTTTCGTATTGTTAAGAACTAAATAGCCCAAACAATTAGGTACAATAGAATGCATCCTCACCCTCTGCCTCCTGGTTTTCAAGTGAAAAGAAAATGATAAGGTAAATGCCTACAAAACATTATCAATTTGACCATCATTAATTCACCACAATGACTTTTCCAAATTCAAATGGAAAAAACCCTGGAAAAAAACCCAAAAACATGGGTTTTTCAGTTTTGCCCAGCCCGGTTAAAACCGGTTTAAACCCCCGGTTAAAACCGGGGGGGGGGGGTTTAAACCGGGGCAAACCCCGATATCTGCCTAATTCACTTCCAGGTGGCAAATGATGTAAATTCTGCTGACCAAACACTGGATGAACAATGTCTTGATATTGAAGATAGCTTAAACAAGGAAATCTCTTCACTTCATGAAATCAAGAAGCAGGAACATTCTGGAGCATTGAAGCGTCGTTTTCAAAAGATAGATAGTGGTGTTAAAAGTTGCATTTTCATCTCCACAACTGTAAGTTAGAGTAGAGTTGTAAGCACATTATGTTGTCATAGGTTACAGTAGGTACCTATTGCCATATGCAGCCCATGCACCCCACCCCTACCCCATATGCGTATGTGCTCTCTGTGATTGTTTCTCTTCTTCGTGATTATTCTGGGGCTGCTGCAGGTCCTTTGGCATTGCAAACAGCGGGCATGAAAGTCTGGGCCAGTAAAAACATTGAAAATCCATTTGCAGAGGAAGGATTCAGTGCATGAAAACATGGTTCGTTTGGAAATCCATGCTACTCGTCAAAATGAAAAAAAAGACTTCGAATAGAATGTTTGCTGGGAACAGGTTTAATAAAAAGAATGTTGGATGGAAAGAAGTTTGTTACAAAGTTTTCTGGAGAAAGTGTGCCAGAAACAGGTCTGAAGAGTGACACAATGAAAGTTTACCAGAAACATGTTTGGTTGGTGTTGCAATGTGAAAGTTGGCTAGAAACAGGTTTGAGGAGTGATGCGATGAATGTTTGCTAGAAACAGGTCTGAAGGGTGATGCACTGAAAGATAGCTAGAATCAGGTTTGAGGGGTGATGCGATGAATGTTTGCTAGAGGTTTGAGGGTTGTTGCAATGAAAGTTTGCTAGAAACAGGTTTGATGGGTGATGCCAATGAAAGTTTGCCAGAAACATGTTTGAAGCGCGATGCGATGAAAGTTTGCTAAACAGTTAGAAGGACGATGCAATGAAAGCTTCCTAGAAACAGGAGGGGTGATACAATTGAAAGTTTGCTAGTGGATTTTGATGTTTGATTAGTGTTTGCAATGTTTGAATGTTTGATTAGTGGTGCAATGAAAGTTTGCTAGAAATAGGTTTAGGGTTGATGCAATGAAACTTTGCAAGAAACAGGTCTGAGGGGTGTTGTACTGAAAGTTTGCTAGAAACAGGTTTGAAGGGCGATGCAATGAAAGTTTGCTAGAAACTGTTTGAGGGGTGATGCAGTGAAAGTTTTCTAGAAACAGGTTTGAGGGGCGATGCAATGAAAGTTTGCTAGAAACTGTTTGAGGGGTGATGCAGTGAAAGTTTTCTAGAAACAGGTTTGAGGGGCGATGCAATGAAAGTTTGCTAGAAACAGGTTTGAGGGGTGAACAATGAAAGCTGTTTTGTGATAAATCAGAAAAAACGCAGGAATTCAAGTCGAAAAAGAAAACAAACTGAGAAGGTTAAAAGCAACCCACGAAAAGCTGAAGTTGCATCTTCTCTTCTTGCCACTGGCAGATAAAAAAAGAGAGCAATCCTTAGCTAAAAAAGTAACAACCCTCAGCTTTCGTTCACTGTCGGATGTCTCCTGATTTTTTCTCCTTCTGTTTTGTAATTCGTGGCATTTTACTTGTCTTCTCATCGAAAACTGGTTAAAATGCATGTAACACTGAACAATATTTCTTCTCTCAGGTGATTCTGTTCAGGGCATCTGTTTCTTCTATAATTCTACAGGGTGGCCAAAAGTCTTTGGCCATAGCAGGCTTTTTTTTCGCATTTTTTTCAGAATTAGTCTGTACTTTGCAAGTTAAGACTGATGTTTATCCTTTTTGTGCATCTTCGCGGCTGTGAGTCGAATCATGTCAAACTGAATAAACTAATCAACCTGCAATCATCATCATCAGCGACTTTTGCTTTTTCTTCAATCGACAACTGACAAAAAATAGACGATCGATAACTTTTTGCGTTTTTTTTTGCTGGCGCTGTATAATCTCAACATGCGCTGTATTTTTTTTGCATTCTAAATTATCCGTAAGTTGGCTGGGCACTGCATGTCTTTTCTGCTAACATTCAGATTCTGAATCTGAATGCAAGCAGCATCTCATGAGTCATGGAGTCCAAATTTTTTCGCCCCGGACATATTCCCGATGGGACCGGGAGCCTTCCTGAAAAGCTCCCTGCGGAATGCACCGAGAATAGTGTGCATGGGATGCCCGGAATTCGCGGGCATCCCATGCCCGCGAATTCCAGAATTTTTTTTTGGGTGCGGAGAATTTTGGCCAGGCCAACACTCAAGGGAAGACAAAATATTCCCAATTTTCGGTTGGGTACTTTGGAATTCCTGACTGATCCCGATGCTTTTGGCGCATCAGATGCATCCCATGCATCGGTTGCGTCGGAAGTATCGGTTTTCATCCACATTGATACCTAATGTCACATTGTATTCACAAAAAAATGATGCGTCTGATGCGTAGGAGCATCGGATGCATCGCAAACATCGGTAGTCAGGATTTCATACAGTCCATTTATGAACCATTTTGGGCGAAATCACATTTCCTGTAGAGACGCCTTTCCTCCGAGAAAACGATGTCGAATTTGACGCAATATTCACTTTGCGAAAAGGTTGTCAGGGTCATTTGCCTTTGTGGCCTTTTTACCTTCATGCTAATAAAATTCCCGTGTTGCGGGAAGACAATTCCAGAGTTAATTTTCACGTCCGTCACGTTGCCCTCTGCGCCATCATTGGTTCGGAAGACATCGTTTCTTCCAGCAAGAATGGATGAAATAAATTATCCATACCGATGGCATTTCCACATCCCTGCAATCGGTCTTGAACAGACAAACACTTTTTGACTCTTAATGCCACGCAATAAGATGTCTTTTCAAAGTAGCAAAAACGCAGGAGGCGATTTTCAGGATATGCGTCTCCCAGTTTCAATCCCCGCTTTTTTCCCAATATGGTGGAAAGAAACAGTCGAACCGACTGCGTTGTGCCGAATTACTTCGTGCGTTCAAAGAATCGATTGAAATTGAAAAATGAGCTAAGTCAGATTTTTGTTGACTGAATGATTCTGAAAAATGTGTCGTGATTTGGTGATTTCTAAAGAGAATCGCAATAGGTTTGCTCCGCAGTTTCGTGAATGATTGACCTTCCCCGCAATCTCAGCTTGTTTAACGCGCAATCTCAGCTTGTTTTCAAAAGATTCCCATTTACTTCGCGCTATCACTCGTTGTAGCCTACACTGGCACACCCGACAGCTTAAATCTGCTGTTTAATGATTACCTCCGCAAATATTTCTAAGCAAGAATTGTATGTTCACACTCCTTCCATGTTTTTCGTGTCTTTTTCTGTCTTTTCGAGGTTGCTTAAGTGTTTGCTTGTTTTTTTTTTATTGCAAATATCAACTTTTGACACATTTGCACTTTTGTTCAGCAAATAAAATCGAAATAAATAAATAAATAAATTACCTTAGTGCGGTGAAAAAGTTGTGGGGAATCTTTCGGTGGGCACGGTGGAAGCGGCGGTGGGTATGCTGAAAGATGCATACGGGAAATATCGGCCCCTACGGGCCGAAATCCATCCCATCTTCAACCATGTTGCAGGGCGTCTTTTCACACTTTAATGGGGGTAGCATATCTCTGGGTAAGATCTCGACTCAGCACAGTCGGGGGTATGGGGTGAAGCCCAAGTGGGTTTCAATTGGCTGAGTCTCAGCGGGGGTCTAGTTAAATGTTGAAACTGAAGAAATTTTGAGATGCTTCGCTTTGTGTTCCGGAGGTCAAATTTCCCACTGTTGCAAAAGCACCACTGTGCAAAAACCAAAACACATGCCAGGGGCAAGAGAACCAATGGGGGCATTTTTCGACCATGGCCCGTTAACAAATGTGGGTCTGTCATGATGAGATAGAAGGTGTGCTAATTTGTTGTACAGAGGAACAAGTTCAGTGCGAGACGGCCAAAATGCATCCAGGAGCAATCGAATGATTACTCTGCCTGTCACCTGTGCGAGAACGATTAGCTGTGCAGCGGTGGCGTTTTTTTTTTTAGTTTTTATTTTTTCAAAATGAACTGGAGGCGAATAGCAAAAATAAAATGAAAAACGGATGAAACTTTAAGCATCAGCACAATGAAGTTAAATTTCCGTGGCGCGAAAACGCTGAAGAAAAAAATCGCGTGCAGTGTTGACGATCAAAAACTGGCGTTTGTTTGGCCAAAGACTTTTGGGCTACCCTGTATATAAGTATTGAAAAAGACACGTCTGTTCTCATCAAAAGCTTGTCTCTTGCCAGAAACCAGGTTTCTTTTTTCTTCTTTTTCTTTCTTTTACTGTAACCTACTGTTTTAACCAACTGCGTTCACAGTGTAAGATGAACGAGGAAGCACCTACCTGCCTAACTAAATCCGAGAAGAATTGCATGAAAACGAGCTGCACTTTGGAAACAAGAAGATGCCACACACCATAATTTGCTGCAACAATGGGGTGTGATTTACCTACCTTTGGGATAACACCCCCAGTAGCCTCTCAAGAAGCACCTTATCTACCTTATCAGAAGTTCCAGAATAGTGCCCATCACTCGAAAAAAAAAACAATTTTATAGTCCAGGGGTGCCTATCATGGGGGGTTGTTGCCCTGGCCTTATCCCCCTTTTATATACCTCCTAATTATCCCCGCGATGCCCTCAATTGTCCGAATTTTGTCAATCGATCGGTATTTTGCCAATTTTTGTCTAGGTACTTTCTTTTACCAGTTGGAAGTTTCAATGAAGAAACGCGCTAGGCCTATTGAATTTTATGCAATATGATTGTTTTCTCTTTGACGCTCTTTTAGCATTAAAATAACCATTTTGCACGTTTCCTCAGTCCTTTGGTCAATTCAATCGGGGCATGCAGATGGTGCTTGCGACAAAAGCTGTGCCAGTTTTTTCAAAAGGTGCGCATTCTGAGCACCTCATGAGGTTCCATTTTTCAAAAAAAAAAAAAAAAAAAAATTAGGTACCCCAACCGGGAGGGGGACACCCCCTCCCCGAACCCCACCCCCGGTGTTGCACACGCGCAACGCTTTGTCGGGAACGACAGAACCCTTTTCCTTGCACATTGCTCCGGTGTTGTCTCTGAACACTTCTTGATGAGTAGGTTCCTATTTTATTCAATACATGAGTCCCGTAAAACAAGATATTTTTTAAGACACACTAATGTGCCACTTCCAGGTATAAAATTCATCACGCCAGCACCCGCGCTTACTCTTTTGAGTCCTGTGTTCTTTACCATTAATTCTTCAGCCTCTGGTGGAGTAATTTTTCGTCTTGTCACGAAAGGCAATATTATTATATATATTATAATGATTATTCTTTGTAGTTTTTGGGGATAGCTTATTGATGGAAAGCCACTCGTATACAGACTCGTAACTCTAGATTCAACTCTAACAAATGTATCGAAATTAGGACCACTCCTGTAACACATCCAACAAGATCATTAACATACAATAGGAACAACAAAGGACCAAGAATGCTGCCCTGAGGAACCCCACAGATAATGGTCCTTTCATCTGAACAAAAGTGTCATCAATTAACATACTGCCTGCGAAACCTCAGATAGTCTCTAAAGCGATTGTTGGAAACCCCTCTAAAGCCATATAACTCCAACTTCATGAGCAAGATCCGGTAGTCTACCGTGTCAAAAGCCTTTTCCAAATCCAAAAAGACAGAAATGTCTTTAAAAAGTTGCACAGATTCCAGAACTTGCACTGTTCCCAATATCTGTCGAACAACATCAAATCGGTGTTAATATGCCCGAACATGAGTTTTTCATTTTTAAACATTTGTTAGTGTGATCTATAGAGACAATGCTTTTGTGATGTCAATGGTTAGAGCAGGCGATTTCAAAGATGATGCGCTGGGATTGTTTTTGCAGTGGACGTTACCTGTGTTTGTTGATCAATGCCACTTTTGATGGACCAGCCACCAACATTATTTTTGGTTTATGACTAAAACACTACTACCAAAACACACACACCCCGAATGAATGCACTCTCCGGGTGCATTAGGCCAGCAACAAACTATCAATGCTCAGAAACAACGGCCAGAAACAAACAACTGCGAATTTATCAGCAACAAACTACCTATGCACGGTGGGTGGCATTTCACGACAAAATTCATGTGCTCTGAGAACAGGCTTTAAACACTTTCTTATCAAACTCATACTTTTTCCTTTAGATATCTGATCCTATTCAATTGGTGGATGATATTTTTGCAGATTTAAAACGAGCGAAAAATCAGAGGACTGTGTACATGTGCAGATTTTTGCCAGTGGGCCTCACTTGCAAGGTTGGAACATGCGGATACTGCCGCATTTACTACAGTCTAGTCACTTGATCCACTGCGAGGTGAGGGTACCTCAGGCAGGAGTTGTGAAGTAATTTTTTGCCATTGGAGCAAATGAAGATTTACCTCGCAACCATGAGGTAGCATTGCATCGTACTGGATCAAGCCATTGAGCATCTGTCTGTGGGCTATTTATCAGCAATAATCTACCAATGCTGGATGTTGTTTCAAAAATAACTCAAAAATAACAATATGGCTCACTTTCGGCTCATCCGATCTGGGATTGGTTTTGGGATGAATTGTTACGCAAGCCATTCACACTTACGGCGAAGGAGTTAAGTGCAAGAACTAGGAAACAGTTCAATGACTGTAGTGTAATTTGTTTATGGAGAGACAATGATAGGTATGGTTGAAGTCTGATAAATTATTCCATGGCAATCTGGCCAATTTGATAACACTTTATTGGACTTGTGTGTGACACCTGATTTAAGCCACTTGATTGTAGCCTCCTTCCTATGGGCTACAGAGGTAGCTTTGTTCGTCTGTCAGAATGTTGGGACGCGTTATCAATTATGATAATACATAGGAATTTTCCTGTAGGTTTCTTGGGGAACAATAAAATTGAGTCGTGAACCACTTTATAAATCGATCACTGTCCATTTTTCATGGTAATCCGTGGTTTTCATCAACGGAAAAGAGGAGGTAGAGCATCTCCAATGCAGCCATTCTCGGTTCCGGCATGGCATACAATCAGGTGATCAACTTTGCCAACGGGACTTTGATGTTCCAGCGAGTGTCCATGTTTTTGACTCGTGGGTAGTGGTTTGCATTGACCCCACGTCTCCTGTGGAATTACAATGTTCGACCAATTTTCACAAGGGTAGAATAGAGAGGAGCACTCCCTCAAGAATTGGCATTTCATATCGCCACATCAGGATTTTTCATCAGCTGTTGATTTTTGCAAATTTGAGGAGGTGTCTACACTTTGAAACGTTTTTTGCAAAAAAAAAAAAATCGGTTTTTGTTTTTTGTATGCTCACAGAAGCAATGACTATGCCCATGATCGTAGGAACTTGTCTTCAAGGAGTCATCATTGTTTCTGTGATTGTGCATATCTTCTCTATCTTAAAGCTCGAAACCACTTCTTTCAGAAATTTCGAACCATTTATTTTGTCTCTCTCAGTTGGTTCTTGAAGGGCGGCATTTTCCAAGGCGATATTCTCATTAACATTAACCGGTCAAACCCGAATGACGTACAGTTACGTCCGCTAAAAAAAAACTGGGCGTACGAGCGACGTAGATAAACGTCAAGACCAACATGAATGTCATTGTACGAACGACGTAAATGAACGTCCGCATGGGTGTTCCTGTCCATCTTCAAGGGATTTGAATTTAATTACGTCATGTAACAGCACTCAATCGCGAAGGCCAAAATATTCGCAGCCGGAAAGAGGAAAAAACAGCGATCGAGCAGACGTTGATTCCGCCAAAATCGGTCCAACCGTTTTCAATCAGCGCACTTTTCAAATTTCCCACTTTTTGTTCTTTTGTCCCTTGTCGAAGGCGCCTTTTTCACGATGACGCAACATCAGTCGCCCGCCGAAATTCGAATTTTCGGGTAGACGGCAGCAGCGCGATCTCGCGGACGCTTGTTTCACGTGATTTGCTGCAACCGTTTAGAGATGGCGTCGCATTGAAATTACCTGTTTTTTCTCGTTTTTGCTCAGTTTTGGTGCGGTTTGAAGCGTTTTGTGGGTATCTTGGCTGTTTTTTTGTGCGGTGTTTTTTTTTTTTTTTTGAAAACATCAAATTGTCAGCAATTTTAATGACACAGAGCAGAAATCTGGCTTGGTTGGGCGGGAAATGCATGCATTTCCGATTTTTCCATTTTTCGAAAATCCTTCCAGAAATTATTAATTCCGTCGGGGGCGACACTCTGTGTTTCCGAAAAGTGCGGAAAAGCATTTTAAAGCCAGAATTCGTAATTCCGGGCTTGACCGATTAATATCATTCCATACATGGCCCTCTTATGCATGGAAAAAATTTGAACATTAGACTGATGGTTCCAGAATTTTGATTTTCTTATCAGGAAACCTCACAGATCGCATAACCAAAATCCCTAAACCTCCTAGAGGTCCCTAGAGGTTTTTGCCTTCTGAACATTGTCATCAGCATCACTTGGATGCATTCAGCTTAAGCCCCTTAAGGGGGGACCTACCTCTGTATTTGAAAAAATCTGACATTTTTGCTGAATCTGGGTTTTGGCATGGTTTTCTACTTCCACATTTCCTGAATCGATTGGGATGATTGAATCGTTTGAAAATCCCCAAAACGATTGGGGATTTTTAATCACTTGAAAATTGTTTCTTGCAAACAAATGTTGTTTACAGCAAATGGGTTTTTTGTTCTCGCGTAAGCAGAATTGCTGCAGCAATTACATTTTTTGAGCTTGAAAGGTCAAATTTTGCACTCTGATTCTGATGTAAAAACCATATTGGAGGTGCTGACAGAGTCAGATTTTCAATTTTTTGAGCCAAAGTAACGATTATGGAGTGTTTACCAAATATGTGCCACGTATTAGTAAAAGCAGCTCAGCAATGCCTTCATATTTGGAAAAGCAGATGGAATATTGAAAATCTGGCTCTCTCAGCACCTTTGGCATGATTTTTCACTCAACTGATCAAAATATGCACATCGGCACTTGAATAATGATGACGCTAGACTGTTTCTTGCCAAGCGCTCAGCCTTTCATTTTTGTGAGCTCGTAAATTTGAAACCCTGTGGCCTAGGGTGACTAAATTTTGCACAGAGAATGTTCTTTGCATGAATAAAATGTCTGTAAAATTTGAATCAAATGGTTGAAAAACAAAAAAGTTCACCCGATTGGGGTAGGTCCCCCCTTAAGCGAACAGCTTTACTCGCACAACGGGCAACCTGCTAGCCCAACTGCCAAACATGTCAACAAATTGCTTAACATTTGGTAATATAAGTACATTGCGGAGTTGGTATCTCATGATCGCACATGGAGGCGTTAGAAGGGTCATGGAGCATCTCTTTACTTACGCACTGGTAACAACCAGAATTCTGCTGTCTCTTTATGTGTGCACATGCCTTGCATGATTATGCACCACATCATGTGCAGTGGGAGAGGCCAACTCCTGCAATTCACCAAGGTCATTGCTTCTGAAGGAAGAAACTCCACCCTCTGTTGGTGTAAAGTAAGAAATACTGCCATGGCCAAAAACAATTCGAAGAGGTATCAAGTTGCACATTCTATCGTAGCCATTTTGATTTTTCATCGACAGTGAAAATCCACCAGAGGCACTGCAATTATTAGCGATTGGAAAAGTATAAATTTCCAATGAGTGGACGGGTGCATCAAATGATTCTGCAGTAGTGTGGAAGCCAATAGGCATTTTTTCTTTTCTTTTTTTAGCGGGTGGGCCCATGCAGCTGATTCGGCATGAAGTGGATGACAGGTTGGCAACTTGTTCCATCCCCTCTTTTGGCCTGCTGTTCATTTTGGAGTGGGGTGTTGCAGGAAGAAAAAGTTCCATACGATACGATATTTGTTGGTTTGCATTTGGCACCTCTGGTTCCACGTGACGAAAATAGAAGAGAAATGCATTTGTGGTTTGGGGTTGGCTGTAGTTGCTGTGTGTTCATGGTTGCTCTTTGTAGAAAGTGTCTTTTCTCAAATATCAACAGAGGAACCAAAAAAAACAAACAAAGAAACTTTTCGAAAAGTGGCAGCACAAGACATCACCTTGTTGAACTTGCACAGCACCGGTACCTAGTCTGCCGGTGCTGTGCAAGTTCAACAAGGTGATGTCTGTGTGCAATTTGTGTGTGGTTGACTGCATTTTCAATAGCCGCGACTCCTAAACAACAAAACGTTAAAATAAGAAACGAAAGCTAGGTCTTGAATGGGTTGTGGTTACAAGTTAAAGATTTCAGCATTCTAATCTAGCTCCACAGGAACTGTGGGTGGACCAACAAACACCAGGGTTGACACATTTTGAACCACCCTCTCGTATCGATGAGGACTTTCATCAACCATCAGTTTCTTTCATCATAGGCCTACATGGTTTTCTTTGACTTTCCATTGTTTGTGCCCCTGCCTCTGGAACATTCCATTTTTTTTTATTTTTTCATATTCATTTTCACATTGTGCAGGCAAATGCTGAGAGCATTCTTGAAGTTGCCATTCCCGAAATAGAGAGGAGTTTCTCTGAGTCAAGATCCTATAAATATGCTATTGTTTCAAAGTAAGTTCCTTGATGAATCATAGCTACATATATCTTATCTCAGCCCTATCTTTTGTGCATCTTGTTGACATTGGGGGTGTTTCATTCTTCTAGAGAACAGAGATTTGTCAGGGAATAATATATTCTTGGAAAAAAGGCAGGACTCATTGTCAAGAATTTTCTGAAAAAAGGGAAAAACCTGTTTTTCGGGAAGGGAAAGATTCTGGAATCTTGTAGACTCAATGGGCCTACCGGATTTTGTTCATGAGTTAGTTAAATCAAAAATGAGCTTTTCTTGGCTGATTTCAGAAGAGAATTTTTGAAAATTTGCTGAAATTGGAGACTTTCATTTTGCCTTCATGATGAACACTCAAACAAAATTTGCAAGCTTTTTCTTTTGCCTTGTGTCCTAAATTTGGAAGTTGAAACGAAACGATTTTTTTTACTGTCTGTTGCCCATTTTCAGGTTGCACGCTTTCCATTGGGTGCACTGATTGGGGATAGGGGGAGACCCCCATAGTTTGTAAAAATCTGGTCAGTTGTCAAAAGTTCACTTGCTTCCGTCAAGAATGTGCGTCCAGGCTTGTTTGTGCTGTTCGATTAAAATCTCCAATAATTATTTATGTTAGGTCTTTTTCTGTGAATTTTGGACTTTCATTTCTAGGTTGTTTTCCTTCTGTCGTGTTTTGCTACGGCCCATGCAAGAGCCATCATTAGATCAGCTATGTCCATGGAAGACCAGCTGTGTCACATTCACATGATAATTTTATTTATTATTTTTTAATTTGCATATGCCAGGCAAATCACACTTTTTACACTGCTTACACGTATGCCAGGCTAATCACACTGCTTACATGTATGCCATGCAAATCACACAGTTTACACTAAACTGAACAGGCTTTATTTTCTGAGGAGGACTTGCAGCTTTGATGTTTGCAGTGTTATTTGATGAAATCGTTTGGCAACTTTGTTTGCTAAATTGAGTGGAGTCTGCAAACCTCATTTTTTAATTCGTGTATTACGTCGTGGTTTTTTTTCCTTCAGTTTTAACAGTGTATTCTTTTAGCCAACAATAATTTTTGTTTCAGGGTCCGTAACAACAGTGACTTTAAACCAGAGCTTGTACTTCCAAAGTTGTCGGAGGTTGTAAAATCCCGTAATCCAGGGAACCTGTTGGACTCCAAATATCCGGACACTGCTATTTTAGTTGACGTGATCAGAACTGTTTGTTTGTTTTCTGTGCTACCAAATTATCTGATAAATAACCATTACAAAATGAGCAGTTTGGTGAAAGAATTTCTTCAGAAGGATCTTGAGAATGGATAGAAATGACTGATAACATTTTGAAATCGCAGAAATGGGTCCGTTTGACAATTATTTCGATATACGGCATGTGTGCGTGCCTGCGTCCCAATTGGTTTTTTGAAGTTTTCTGCTGATTGGTTATCTGTACATTAGAATTTTGAATGATTTGAACGAAACTCGCAGATGCATGTAAAATGTTAAATCGTTATTAAAGCATTGGCATAAAAGTTTTTGTGTATTCAATATCCATTTTTTAAACGGTCATTATTTTTTAAAGCATCCAGCCTTTTATTGATCAGCCAAGCATTGCAAATTAAATTGCATTTTATTCAAGGTGGTGCATAAAAACTGGAGTCTTTTGGTCCCCTTCTGTCTAAATTCTCTCGGGGTAAAAATACTGAATGCGACATATTTAATTCAGTAACGGTTAACAAATCTGGAATAGCAACACAGACAAGGTAGTTGGTTATTGGTCATGTCCTCCATGCTGTAGATCTATAGTCCAGAATTATTGTGAAATCTGCTGTACAAAGTGCAACAATCAGGAGGAATACTGTATTGTTGGAACTTGTCGATGAATGAATGATTGATTAGTAAGCTGGCTCGAGTCATTCCATTTTTATTTCCTCCTGAAAGTGATTTTAAACACAAATTTTGGAATGTGAGTTTGCATGGCAATGAGATATCCACCGAATTTCATCTGAATTCAATTAGTCTGAACACCTACCTACGAGCTTGGAATCCCGCTGTGTCTCGCCCCCAGACAGAGACAATAACAGGCACTTGTTCTTGGCTCCAGCCCCGTTGATCTTCCTCTTTTTTCTGGCCAATAATTATTGTTGTTTTTATTTTTCTCCGCAGAATTATGCGTCGTTACGGTAAAGTCAATTTCAAGCATCGTTCTTGGTATTCCAGTATTGTATTGCTTCAATGGAGATAATTGCTCATTTGAAATCTTTAGTTATTTGACATCCTGAGCAAACTCCTCTGCCTTGAATTACCCCTTTCAGATGGGGACTTTTGTGAAAAAAACGACAATCTTGACAAACTGTCTTCAGACTTTTTAGATGTTATTTTTATTCATCAGAGTGTTAACGCAAAATCTGCTGACAACTGTCGTCCAAGCTCATCTTCCGTGCTTTACCCATGTCAAGGGCCTCAAAACGATCCATTGACCATTTTGCAGCTCACAAATTTTCACAGCAGTTTGAAGCTCGTTATGTGATTCGAGAATCTAAACCTAAGGCAGTGAGTAGGAGGCACAAAATGAAGCAACAAGCTGTAGCAGTGGGGAAAAGCGTCAGGGGAACTGCCATTTCGTAGGAACAAATGGTGTCCATCCATCCTTTTTGTCATCACTCCTCGTCAAGTGACTCCCCATCCAGTTTCTGTTCATTTAATTTTTATTCTAGTGGAAAGGAATTAATGTTTACCCTTTTCTGGTCGCAGGTCTGCATTTCTGTTCATTTATTTTTTATTCTAGTAATCATTAATGTACCTTTTTCCGGTCGCAGATCTGCCACTAGCTTGCCTATCAGAATCTTTTTTATCACAACCTTTCTCTTATTTAATCTCAATCTGAAAACACAAATCGATATCTGAAGCAGTTATTGGTCCTACACCATGTTGCAAAAGAAAAATATTTTTGTCATTTTCTTTGCTCACATTAAGAAATCGGTTTCTTTGCAAAATTGAGCACCCATCTTACAAGTGGCAAAATCTTGATTTAAAAGATTTCGACCGCGAAAAGTTATGGGGTCAGTGCCATGGATTCACATATTTGTGCATTTTTACTAACATAGTTTTACACCATAATGACAGCAATGATAAATCCAAAAACAAATTAAGAGCAAGAAAAAAAGGGTAGGTTGTATTACCAAGAACAAACAACCCATTTAGAAACCTCAACCAGTTTTGAAAAAATATCCAGCCAACAACCAGTTTGCCAAGCAAGATGTTTTGATCATTGCATTGTGTTGTGACCAGTGACAACAATGTGGGAAGACAATTTGGCCAGTTTTTTTTTTATCCACAAAGTTCGAATAAAATAATAGGTACCCTACTTAATGTCATTGCCAACTGGTGAGTGTGAGGATTGAAGAGAAATAAACAAAGTCTGCTATTGTACCCACCCACTGCAAAGATCTCGAGAGTTTCACAAAGCGAAGTTATATATATATTTTTTTTTTCACAGAAAATGGCACAAACGCAACAAAAAAATTATCAAAGATAGGTGGTTTCCAGATGCAAAATTTCTGTTCAGTTTCACAGGTGTTGGAAATCTCTGGAATTTAAGTTTTCCCGAGTTGGATGTCGCCGTATGCAATTCAAAATTCAGTTCTGCCAAATGGGTGGCTGAATTTCAATCACAATGAACTTTATTTCCTATGGATGGGATGAACGAATTCAGTCTGAAGACAAAGAAAAGCATTTTTTTATCCATTGATTTCTGCATTCTTCTAATTTAGTGGATGGCTGCAAGACCCACACTCCAGATTGGAAGCTCATTCACTGTGATGAGATTTCGTTGAAGAAAATTTATGCTGAAGAATAAATGATGCCCCCAACCTCACTTTACGGAATACATGATGCCCTAACCTCCTTCTTTCTTCAACCGTGGTGCAGAGAGACTATTTGTTGTTGCATTGCATAAATTACACCTCGATGAATCTCCCCACGATCTGTCTTCTGAATTTATTATTTTAAAGAATGGGTTTTTCTGATGGCATCTTATCTTGCGACATTTTGAAGATACGGGAGTCGCCTGCCACGTGGAATCGTCAAGGTGTGCCAGTTTTTTTTTTTTTTTTTTTTGGAAAATAGAGGATTTCAGCAACTTCGAGTGATCAAATGGGGAACAATTTCGTAAACAAAATTCTGTAATGACTTGAGCAAATTCATTTGTCAAGCCTTATTTGAATTGCTGATGGTCTTCTTTAGATATCTTCTTAGCCATTTCTCCCAACTTTTGCTGATGTCTGCAGACATTTCCTTTGTCATTTCTATTCGCTTCATTCAATATCTGGTTGCTGGAAAAAATGGTGTAGCAACAGATAATGTTCCGTTTGGTTCGTCTGTCATCAGTTCACACATTGAATAATGGTGATGGTGTCGTTCAGTAGCTGTCTTCCTTCCCATCGACGTACATGATTGTATTGTCATTTTCTGGAAGTGAGATACAGTTCTGACAAATGCTAGTGCCGTGGACAGTCCTAGATGATTAGGAAGTCTAAATTGAACTGCATGGACAGACAGAAGTGATGATGATACCAAGCAGAAATGCTGTGCTGGGATGCCGAGATTGATCGATTGTGGATTGAACGAAAAATTCGTTGCAGTTACTCAAGAAGTCACGGTGTCACATTTGCCTCTGAAGTGATGACATTGTTTTGGAGCAAATTGACGTTCCAATGGAACATACTGATGATTACGGTCTGTGGCTGGAGGATTTGTCACGGCGTCTTTCATTTGAATTGATAATGCCAGGTGGTGTTGGAGATCGGAGTTGCTTCATGCCCTTACCCTTTCCTGAGGCCAATCTTTTCTTCAAGCTGTTAGAGGCCAAGCGCTCTCCATAGATTTCATGGAGCACAGTGAGATTGCTTTTGTTTATAAGGCGTGCAGAAGGCCGAAGAACTCATAAGTGCAGAATCTTGTGTAATGTGTATTCCACTCTCCCCCCTTAATAGACATAACCTTCCTCTTTTTGATGCAGCGAAAGTCGGTGTGTTGTTTTCTTTTGTGTTGTGTTTTGTGCCGAACAGGCTAAAAACAACATATGGAGACATTTAATTTTTAGGTTGCTAACCACGCTCATCAATTCTTTCTCTTCGTAAACTCTGGTTCCAATAATCTCCAGCAGGGATGGGTAGGTATAATACGTCACGTATTATACGGTAAAATTTACGGTATTATACGTAGTATTATACGTACGTATAAAACCCACGTATTATACGTTTCGCCGGATGTCAGCACATGGCACATGTTTTTGGGGTGCAACGTGGTGGGTAAATTGATTGGGCATATTGCCAGAGCCGTAAGATTTGTATTTATTTAGATAATTAAAGAAGTTTAAACGAAAACGTATAGGGTCAAGATGCAATACTTGTGCAGCAATCGACATTCGACATTTATGCCAGTTATTTTCAGTCGATTCGTTCATGTTGTGTGAAATAATGGGACTGGGAATTTTCTTTTCGTTTACTGGATGTTTTCACATTTTTTCTCTGTAATGGGTTTCATTTTTTCTTGACGAAAAAGCAAATAAAGGAGGACAGCCATCGCATGATGATGCCACTATGGGGATAAGCCCAACTGATCGGCAATGCTGGGAATTGCTTTGTCTGCACTTTGAATCAGTTTTCAAATGGCTCACATTGGGCCTAGTATCAGTACAAAATTAATACGGTCAGTGGGAAGATGGGATGTGTCATGGTTCACCCATGCCACAAGTTAAAACACTTTAATTTATTTTCTAAACTAAACTATTTGCTCCTTCAGTTTACAAACAGATTCAAGGTACCTATAATGCTTGAAATTTCCAAGTTCAAGGTACCCACAGTAATGTTGAGCACGAGTGGATTGGATTTGTTTGGTGAGAAATGGTGCTGTTTATGCCAAATGAGATGCAGCCAATGTTTTAGTAAATCCAAGACACCGTGTGCAAAATTTGAACTCATTCAAAAATGGAAAAAATAACGTGACCGTCACTTCTCTGTGTCCTGCAATTCTCCAAACTACTCTTCCTCTGAGGTTACTCGTATTTCACAAATGTTTTTGAGACGCAATTTTCCCTTTCCAGTTTTCCCAACATTATTTTTATCTTAAAACAGATGCCATTTACCTACTTCTGTTATCCTTTTTTCAAAAGCATGTTCCTTAAGGCAAGTAGGTACTGCTGCTCAAAGGTAAAAAAATTCGTAAAGTTTAAGGAGATGTTGAATATGCCAAAAACTGTACTGAGCTTCCAATGCAAACAATGAAAAGCACATTATGCCTTGACCACTCTGTCTGGATCAAATGTTGGCGAAAACGAGTTCTCTCAAAATTTTTGGGCTCCCAACAAATAGGTACCAACAACATAATTAATGCCTAATCAATTAAAACAGATTCAATATAATTAAAAATATTCAAAAGGAAACAGGTATATATTTTTTTATTCAGACCCAACTAATTTTGTGCAGGAATTTGTTTGTTGGTCAGTACTCTTTTTCTGATCTTGTGGAAATTTGCAGACAAAGCAATGACCACAAAATGACACCATTCCAATGGCGAAAAGGAGTTGTGAATGCTCATCGCAGTTCTTTAGCATGGAAAAGGCAGCACCAATAGTCAGACCTGCCTAATGTCAACATTTGGTCGGGAATCGTATCTATCTAGCTACCTGTCTGGATTCTTTTTGCAATTGATAAAATGACTTATCCTGTTGCTGATCTTTTCTCTTTTAATTTAGGCCTCATTGCTCACTTGCATTGCGATGTGCTCAAAATAACGAGAAAAACTACGTGCCACATGTCTTTTTTTGGTTTTATACGTTTTATACGCGTATTATACGTGAGTATAATACGTCACGTATAATACGTGTCCAATTTCCAATTTACCCATCCCTGATCTCCAGTCATGGTGGACCCTTTGCCATTGTAAAGTTCTAGTGTCTCACAAACTAATTGAATTGTAAACATCCGGAGCACGTTTCCATGATTGTTGTTTAATTTAATTCAGCGGTCGGCAACCTGGGGTCCGCGGGAAAAGGCCGGGGGTCCGCGAAGGGCGTTTGTCTTTCAATAAAAAATGTCCCAAACAGTTCGCTCGGGGACGATGTGCCATGCAGGCGAAACAAGGTGCGAACCCTCCCACTCCCACACATTGTTTTCGTCAAACGTGAAATGCATCAATCGCTGAAATGCTGGCCAAACATTTGAGGTGGTACTGGCTTTCGGACGACGTGCAGAGAGAGTATCTCTCACTGTCACAAGAAGCTGTGAACTTTTTGCTGCAGTTCCCAACTACTTATTTGTCAGAAACAGCAATGACGGCGATAAAAACCAAATATCGTGGCCGGCTTGATGCTGAAAATGATATGAGATGTGCCCTGTCAAACATGGAGCCCAGAATGAAGATTCTTGTTTCGGCTGTGCAGGCCCAAGGATCGCATTGATTGTCATTGAAACATTGCACTATGTTTTTTGACATTGTGCGAGTTTACCATTTCTCAGTAACAGTCACCGAAGTTTACGTTTTTGGTAAGATAAAATTTTACCTCCTAATTTTCGTAATAATTACTAATTCGGCTTGTACACATCTCTGTTGTCAGAGGCAACTATATGGTAGTTATGGTTGGCCATGACGCATACACATAAGCTTAATTTGCAGATTTTCCCCCTTGAGATCATTTTTCTCGACTTTTGGAGGGTGGATGGTCCGCAGCTAAGGGGTTTCGCGGTTATGGGGTCCGTCAGAATCAAAAGGTTGCCGACCGCTGATTTAATTAATTTAATTTAAGGTTAATTTGCATGGGCAAGGCCCTGGCGCAAATCAGCAATGAGGGATAGCATGAAAAAACAAAGAATGAAAGCACTCGGATGACATCAACTAGTTGTATAACTTAAAACTTGTAACATCGAAATAGTAAAGTAGGTCATAATATTCCATGTTGTTCGGCCGACCATGACCCTACATTGCTTTTAAAGGTAGCCAGACTAATATCCTCACTATTTCCAAAGACACTAGGATGTAGCAGATTCCATTCATTGACGGTTCTAGTGACAAAAGAATATTTTCCAACATCCTTGTGGGAGCACTGTGCTCGGAGTTTAAAATCATAGTCATGCCTCCCAAAGTAGCTAGCAGGAGCTAAAAACTCTTTTATATTTGACCAACCACTAACATTGTTTATTCCGAGAAATAAACCTCCCAGTCTTGAGATTTTTCTGCGTGAGGCCAGGGAGTTCCACTCAAGGTTTTCCAACATGGATGAGACACTATCTAATGGTGCATATCTCCCAGATACAAAGCGAGCAGCCTTTCTTTGTATTCTCTCCAATTTTTCAATTAAATTCACTCGGCAAGGGTCCCAGACAGATTCTGCAGAAGGGCCAGAAAAGTCAAACCTGCTCACCTCAAATTCAATGAAGTGTGTGTCAATTATTCTCTCTGTGTTGGTTAATCCAATGCTGATCGAGGCTATTAGTAAAATGGAGGGGTTTTCTGAGACTTTCCTGTTACGCTGCGTGCCTTCGCACGGTGAGCAATAAAAGATATCCTTTCAATTGCATGTGCACCACGAACGTGTTGACTTAAATCTTCAATTCACCAATTCGTTCATTACTCATGTCATCTCTCCCATCGAGCTCTTTGATAATTGCACCGGAAGAAGCATCCAGTGAGGGTGCGAAACTGTTTGTTTCAACATTTTCTACGAACGGACAAGGCGCATCTACTCAACATGGTAAATTAAAGATACCGTTAGCTTTCACAGGGTTGCCAGTCTCATGGAAAACCTGGAAATTACAAGGAAATTAAATTTTTACTCAGACAACCTGGAAATTACAAGGAAATAAGCTGCAAAACTCCGACAACCTGGAAATTATAGGGATATCATGTAATGGCTTTGGAAAATGCAGGGAAATCAACCAATTTTGGCGATGAGGATTAAACCTGAGCCACACGCAATACAAAAAACAGTTGAGTTCGTGAGGACCGGATGAAAAAATCCCTCCTTGCCGGAAGCTGCAGGAGTTCGGAAGCAAATCTTCTGGGAAGTTGTTTTACTGAATGCCTCGCGAGGCTATGCCACCAAGCTTCTTGTTGCTGCATGCAGCATAAAACATAAGGCCTAATTGAAGTTGACATTCAGTCGTATGCACCAAAGCCACTAACCCTAACCCTAAGCTTGAAAAAAGTCAAAGTTCAGATGCACCTTTCTCGAATGTGGAAAAGGAATACTGTTGTGCATAGAAATCAAATTTTCCAACAGATTTAAAAAAAACTTTTCATGGATAGAACTCTGTTGGAAAATTTGATTTCTGTGCACAACAGTATTCCTTTTCCATCATTGAGAAAGGTGCATCTGAACACAGAGGCGGATTAAGCAATTTGCCGCCCCGAGGCCACAAAATTTTTGCCGCCTTTTAAATTTGGCATGCGTCTTCCAATATGGGTCCTGCTGCGCTGCTGGCCGTGCATGCTTAAATGTTTGTCCAAGTGAAAAAGTTTAAAAACAGTCAGGTACCGATGAAAGTCTGCAAATTGCGGCAGCTTTCAGTTCAGAAGCAGGAATATTATTTTTAACAGCAATAATTGAGAAACATAAATGCAGAAAAGTTGAGGCAGCGGGGCGGAGCGCAGCTTGAATTGGTGTGGCATAACTAGAGCCATGCAAAATTCGTTTTATTTTTTTGTGAAAATCGTTTTTCAGATTTAAAAATTCGTTTTTTATCATTTTTTCCATCGCAAATTTCACGTTTTGCCAATTTCTCTGTTTTTGCAATTGGCCGAGACCCCTGTTATCTGAGGCTAACGGCCAAAATGTCAGGTCATGCTACAGTCGCCATGACAAGTCTCCTATAGACCCTCTGCAATGCTGTCCCAGCCAAGAGAGGACCTGTTAGGAGCAAGAAAAAATCGTGTCCAATTCAAATGCAAATTTTACCCTCTGCAATTTCATGAGGGTATCCCTCATCAATTTTTGATATCCGACCTTGTACAAAACCCTCGAATTTGAAAATGTTGCACTTTTCCGAACACTATCTGCAGGATAGAAGCAAGCATTACGCAGAGATAAAGTGAAAACTATCGTCAGGAAACGCCAATGCTTGGACAAAGGTGCTGGGCACAGGAAAACAGCATGTGTCGCCATCTGCCGAATTAATTGCAAGTGTTTAGCTGGGAAACGGGAATGGCAGTACTTTTGTGCTGATGGCCTGGCGCATCCAGTCGAGAAAGAGCGCAATTTCGGAATCCAGTGGGCTTCAGATGCAGAACTTTGGCGTCCTGGCGCATCCCCAGTCGACGGATTTTCCGCGCGAAGTGCGAGTTTTGAGAAGTCAGAAGTCGGCTAGTTCACGGATGTGCATCCATGCGGAGAAAAACATTTTCGCTGAGCTGTGGCACATGGAATTGGCGGCCGGGCTGAACACCCTGGAACAGGCACAAGCCTCTGCCAAAACGCGAGAGAAAGATGTGAAAAACGGGAGTGCGCTGATGGACTGGCGCATCCAGTCGAGAAATAGCGCAATTTCGGAATCGACCTTGGGTTTCAGATGCAGAACTTTGGCGTCCTGGCGCATCCAGTCGACAGATTTTCCACATGCGCGAAGTGCGATTTTTAAGAAATCGGCAATTTCACGGAATTCGACGCTGGTGCCTGCGCATGCGCATCCGACCTTGCCGGAGAAAAACATTTCGCTGAGCTGTGGCACATGGTATTGGCGGCTGAACACCCCGCAACAGGCACAAGCCTCTGCCAAAAGGCGAGAGAAAGAGATGAAAAACCGGAGTGCGCTGATGGCCTGGCGCATCCAGTCGAATAATTTTCCGCGGGCGCGAATTGCAATTTTTGAGAAATCGGCGAATTTCGCGGAAATCGGCGACATTTCAGGCAATTTCGTTTTTATCGCTCAATGAGCCAGAATTCGTTTTATTTCGCGAATTCAAAACAGCTTTGTTTGGACGAAAATTTGTGTATTTCGCAAAGATTTTTGAAAAGAACAGGCATTTTTGCAGATTCGCGAATTTGGTCGAAATTCGCATTTGCGAATTTTGCATGGCTCTAGGCATAACATTTAAAAGTAGAAGTGGACGAAAAGTGCTTCATTTAACATGGAGCCAAACGGGAGCAGAAATGAGACCAAAATGCGTGCTGCTGAATTGCGGTGTTTGAAGGGGAAGTGCACGACAAAAGACATGAGAGTGAATGGCCGTCCGCGGTGCGATGCCCACATAAAATTTTCTCCTGAACAAAGAGACGGTTTTCTCTGATAGCTTTCGATGGTGCAAACCTGAAAAATGAGCGCTTTCACATTTGCACATCTAAATGATCCCAACCTTTCGTCAGGTAAAACTCTGAAATCATTTGAGGAACAGAAGTTCTTAAATTTAGGTCTTGCAAAATTCCGGGGTCCTGCCAGATATTGTCAAAGATAAGTGATGTGTGATTTTGTCCGTTCCAACATGGTTTCGACCTGCGGAAGAGTTGTAGAGGAAGCCTTCCGTTTTCCAAAAATACCAAAAACATTGAATTTGAACACCATTCGACAATTGTATGCCTAGAGAAAACATGACATGGCAGCATCTTTTTGTTTTTGAGCGGGGAAGAGGCCGCGCCTCACTAGAAATCCATGGCAGTCGTGGCCTCTTCCCCGCTCAAAAACAAAACGATGCTGCCATATCAGGTTTTCTTTGGTCATACAATTGTCGAATGGTGTTCAAATGCAATGATTTTGGTATTTTTGGAAAGCAGAAGGTTCTTCTAAAAAAAATACAACTCTTCCGCAGGTCGAAATCCATGTTGGAACGGAAAAATCGCACAATCTTTGACAAACCCTGGCAGTAACCTGGAATTTTGCAAGACCGAAATTTGAGCATTTTTGTTCCTCTAATGACTGCAGAGTTTAACCGACGAAAGGTTGGCATCATTTTACATGTGTGAAAGCGCTCATTTTTCAACTTTTGCACCATCGAAAGCTGCATCAAAAACCATTGCTTTGTTCAGGAGAATTTTAACTTTCTGTGACCATCGCACCGCGGTCTGCCATTCACTCGCATGTCTCTCGATGCGCACTTCCCCTTTGAACCCGCGACAACGCAATGCACTTTTTGTGCCACGCAAATCCCAAAGTTCTTCCACTTATTCTTTGAAACGCTATGGTTGTGGTTTGATGAGATGGGTGTTTTCCGCCGCACACACCTGCGGATTGAGTGTTTCTCAATTTGATGCCTCACGCCTGGTGTGCAGCGTGTCATCCTGGACCGGCTGCGGCCGCACCCAGTGCGTGCCGACTGTCATGTTTGGAAACGGTTGCGGTTTGCGTATTTTCGAAACCCACCGAAATCTCAGGTTGCATAGCGACGTCATTGCAACAAAAACCTCATTTACACCCCTAACGAGACATTTTAAAGCTATTTCAACCTGATCTAGCCTTTCCTAACCTACCTTAACCTGCTCTTGGTTTCAGCCTACCGCCTGGGCCCCCCAGCCGCAAAAATGAAAAAAGTCCCCCCAGTTAGGAAAATCTAAAAAAAAAAACTATCCCTGCTGGAATCGAGCCCAATGCGTCGAATTTGGAAGTCGTCCAGTGCCTTGACCACGAGACCACCGATGCAGCTGCCGAAATTCGCTTTCGAGTTTGCCTTTGATCAAATGTGCTTTCAGTTCAGAACATCTGCATAAAAATGGCGTCAGTGCAACCTGCAATTTCGGCAGGTTTCGAAAACAAGTTTGCGGTTTGGATACAGGCGAAATTGTTTGTTTTTTCGTCTTCGTCCGTCCATCGAGCATCGCGAGTGCAGTATCAGACAGAATGCTGCTCTGTGATGTCCTCCCTAATACTCTACATACCTTGATGTCCTCCCTCACTATACGCTCTTCAACAGTAGCAGGTTTCCAATGGGAAGGCAATTCTCCTTCAAATGATTCCGGCATCCATTGCACACCACAGCAGCACCAGCACCGCAAGGAATTCGATCGGATTGAAATTGCTTCTGCCGATTTTGATTAAAATTGGTATCAGGGATGCACAACCTTTCTTGTTTTTTTCACAGAGGGGGCTTTGCCGCCCATCCGATTGTGATTTTTTGGCCGAAACTATCGCAATTTGTTTTTGCCTTTGATCTACAATTTTTGAGTTTTGAGGCGGCAAATGTTTGGAAAGAAAATTTTTTTGTAAATTTTTTTGATTTTTTTTTTTTTGAATTTTTTTTTTGCAAAAATTTGCCGCCCCAAATATTTTGCCGCCCCAGGCCCAGGCCTAGGGTGGCCTTGCCTGTAATCCGCCCCTGTCTGAACATGGAATTGACTTTTTTCAAGCTTAGGGTTAGAGGCTTTGGTGCATACGACTGATTGTCTCCAAAGCAATGGAGAGGGAGACAACTCCCAAGTACTGAATCTATTACTGTTTCTCTGTCATCTTTTAGGCATGTAAACAATTTCGCTTGGTTTTTTTCTTGTAGCCATTGGAAACATTAGATAGGTATGGCCAAAAGGGTGATCAATCAATTTTTATAATTGTGACTGGCTGGATCTTGCTATCAATCAATCCTGTGTGGAATTGGCTCTACAGTTGTACCGACAACCCATGGAAAGCATTTTGTGTCAAGTACAGAACATCTTTCCAGTTGAGCAACATGGGGCAGCAAAAAAGTTATCATACATTTCAGGTGTGTGATTCGATCAAGGTACTTGGAGGTCCATTCGAAAGTGAGATAACCAAGGAATCGACATCATCTGTTCGATTATCAAAGCAAACATTCCGCAGCCCTCGAGAACAAACTCTAGAAAGAGAAAGAGGTCGACAAAGCACAGAAGGAACGAAAATGTATTGTAGACTAAAACTGTTTTGATGTTAAAGAAATCAAAATTTCACCAAGAGACAAATTGCAAAACTTCCGCAATTGGAAAGAATTCTGTGCTGAAACTAGACTTCCAAGAAATGAACTGAAATTGTGATTGGGGCAATTGAAAAGAATTCTGTGCTGAAACTAGACTATCAAGAAATGAACTGAAATTGTGATTGGGTTGCTGATGAATTGCTCTACAATTGCAACTGTTGGAGTGAAGTGGAGTGAACTGATATTATGCTACAACCATCACGAGTGCAACTTCTGTTTTGGGATCCTTCCAGGTGACACTTATTGAGAGGGTCGAGAGAGTTCAGCGTAGAGCTGAAAACTCCACCCTAACTAACGAGAAGCTTTTCAGCGGATATTGTGTGGCTACTTCGTGGAAATGAGGGCTTGAATATCATTTATTTTTTATTGCTGAACATTTTCTGATCAGATTTCTTTTGACAGTTTGCCTCGATGCAACATTTTCAATCACCGTAATTGTTTTATTACGCAACGATTTTGGACAGCTATTTTGTTTTGATGTCATTGCCCACATTTGATTTCAATGTTAAAAGTGTATCTAATCTGTATTGAGGTGGAATTGGGCATGGCTGTAAGGGGAGGAAGATACCATGTACATGTTTAAAAACACATTATTTTAAACATTGACTGACAGTAACAAACTAAACGGTGGGTTGGAAACTTGGAGATATGTGTGACGCTGAAACACAGGGTGACTGTGTTAACCATCCGGAAATCTGCTGATTTTCACCTGCAAAACCTGGTAAATACAGGGAGATTCAAAATCAGAACTCAGTGGCAACCCTGTTCTATTGTATTACACAAGTGGCTTGGCCCAACACAAAGAATGCCACTGGGAGATGCCAAATGTAAATGATAATGGCGGCAATCATGTGAGCTGAGCCAGGAAGGAAATGTAAAAAATTGATTTAGTCATCTGTGGCCTACCCCCAAAAGGCTAGTTATTGCGCAGTTTGGAAATCATTCGTTGCTGCAAAAGGAATAGCATTGCCAGTAAAAGGCAATAGCCTTGAAGATTCATTGTTGCATAATTAATTGTTTTTACTCCAGGGATGACGCATGAATGCAGACTATGATCCTTCCTCTTGAACCTTCTCACATCAGATCAGTGGCCATTTCCTGGCATCAACTGCGCCAGTGCATCACCATAATATTCTCCACTGAAGCAGATAATGTTTCTCCCAAGCCTTCAACATCTTCACATTCTCATTCAGATTGTCTCTGTCACTGGCTTTCTGAGCTTTTTTCCAAAGTGCAGGCCAACTGTGTTCATAAAAGAATTTCATGCAACCTGTGAATGCTGAAGTGCTTTCATAGTTTTATTATCCAAGTCACTAAAGCAGTGCATTGCCCGAAGTCATTCCGATCGAGGAATGAGAAGACGTTTAATTAGTTTGCACCCTGCCTCTATGTACTACGTAGCACATTGGGGTTTGTGGCATACTTCTGTGTAGTTGTGAGTTAACAGAGAATATAAGCTAGTTATGGTAGTCATTAATGTCAGGGTCAAGTTCAGGAAAGGTTGAGTGGGTGTCTCGACAATCTACGGGAGTGAAATTGAATCAGGAATGGTAAAGAGGCTTGTAGGGGATTAGGGTTGTGGGTTTGATGGGAGAATGCTGGGGCGTGAAGCTGGAGGAATAGGAGTTGGTAGGGGTGTTGGGGCAAGTGGGGTGCAAACTTATTATTGAGCGAGCTTATGGTGGCAGGCATGCCCACCCACAGGGTGCCTGCTCCTTGTGATTAGTCTTACAGGCCCATCAGCCTGACAAGCCCATGTTGCAAGGTTTTGGAGCATGTTTTGTCAGACTATCTGAAATCCTTTTTGGAATCGAATGGAATTCTCCATCCCGCACAGCATGGATTCCGTCGCGGATTCTCTTGTGAGACACAACTGGTCAGCTTCACACAGTTAGTTTCCAATGTCCTGGACGCATCTGGCCAACTGGATGCTGTCTTTCTTGATTTTGAGATGGCATTCGATCTGGTTCCCCACGTGGCCTTAATGGAAAAACTGGGGAAGCTAGGGCTGGATCCGCTGATGCTAAATTGGATAGAAGACTTTCTTCTCTCACGTTCACAACAAGTATATGTTGGCCAGGCCTCCTCGCTTACACGGGCAGTAACCTCTGGCGTCCCGCAGGGTAGTGTACTGGCCCCTCAACTGTTTTCCATATTTATAAACGATCTTCATTCTGCTGTTAGTTGTCGTATGCATCTGTTTGCAGATGATTGTGTTGTTTCCACTGTTGTTCGGTCTGCTGGTGACGCTTTTCAATTGCAAAGTGACCTGAATGCTATCATGGACTGGTGCCTTCGCTGGGGAATGAGAATAAACATTGAAAAGTGTGTGACAATCAGTTTTAGTAACAAAGTTAGCCCTCAAATATCCACATATTACCAAAGCGGCCAAGAACTGGCTTCTGCAGACCAGACGAAACATTTAGGAATCACGCTAACCAGAAACTTAAACTGGGAACAACATATAAATCAGATGGTCAGTAAGGCCAATTCTGCCCTTTTCTTTATTCGGCGTACCTTCTATAAAGCAAACAGCCCAACTAAGGAGAAAGTATACTTTGCCCTCGTTCGCTCCCTGCTGGAATACGCTTCATCTGTCTGGGACCCTTGCCGAGTGAATTTAATTGAAAAATTGGAGAGAATACAAAGAAAGGCTGCTCGCTTTGTATCTGGGAGATATGCACCATTAGATAGTGTCTCATCCATGTTGGAAAACCTTGAGTGGAACTCCCTGGCCTCACGCAGAAAAATCTCAAGACTGGGAGGTTTATTTCTCGGACTAAACAATGTTGGTGGTTGGTCAAATATAAAAGAGTTTTTAGCTCCTGCTAGCTACTTTGGGAGGCATGACCATGATTTTAAACTCCGAGCACAGTGCTCCCACAAGGATGTTGGAAAATATTCTTTTGTCACTAGAACCGTCAATGAATGGAATCTGCTACATCCTAGTGTCTTTGGAAATGGTGAGGATATTAGTCTGGCTACCTTTAAAAGCAATGTAGGGTCATGGTTGGCCGAACAACATGGAATATTATGACCTACTTTACTATTTCGATGTTACAAATTTTAAGTTATACAACTAGTTGATGTCATCCGAGTGCTTTCATTCTTTGTTTATTCATGCCATCCCTCATTGCTGATTTGCGCCAGGGCCTTGCCCATGCAAATTAACCTTAAATTAAATTAAATTAGGAGCATTGCACAGGTGGAACATGCATGCCACACATCCATTGTTATGCATAAATGATTTCATGTGCTGTTTCTTCCCAATTCTTTCACATTTCAGAAGTCAGTGGTTGATACTTTGATTGCTCGTCGTTGTGCAGTTGATACCATGTGTGGTTGTTTCAGCTTTTGGTTGCTTCTAAAGTTCTTGAGTCATTGCACCATTGCAGTTGTTTGATGGTGTAACATATGTTTTGGCGTCTTTGACTCTTAGGGTGTACCGTTATGTGGGAGTAAAATTGCCAAATTGATAAGATTTTCATGTTTGTGCACTGCGAAGTTGTTAACCGCGCGGTTGTTAACCGCGCGGAATGTTATTTACAAGTTATCATCATGCTGATTCAGGATACCCAGAGCGGCAGAAGTGAGGCACATGTGCCGCACTCATCAAATAGAGCCTGTGACATCTCTGTGAAAGCAAGCAAGTGGGCTTTGAAATTCTATGCCTGGAAAGGCAGCCATATCACTGGCGACAGAACGTAACTGGTATGGGGCGCCTTCGGATGTAACAGTCGTAACAGGGAGGGGCTTGTACTCATGCTGAGGATGCAAAGGATCGTAGATTATGGTCAAACCTGCTTTGTTCTGTGGCTCAGAGGAAGGAGGACTCGAGTGATGACAAACAGGCAAACAGGGGCTGGGGAAGGTGATGAGGTTCCGAAGAGGGGCTCAATCGCAGCATTCCTACTGTGCTCGGCTTACTATTTGTGCCCAACGCTTTAGTGGGCTTCGCCGTACTCTGCTTGCCAGAGGATTCCACCAGTCTTCCTCATGTGTGGATGCGTCACACAACGGCCTTTATCGCGAATAGTAAGAGGAGTAGCACTAAAGCAGTGGATTGGGAAGTGATTTTCCTTCCTTCAAACTTTTATAAGGGACGAGGGAACCGTCGGATTGTCAATACATGTTTGGAAGGCAGTCTACTCTCACCATTCAGCTATGTTTCACTGCTGACTTGACATCTGATTGCAGATTTCAGGTGATTTTATGAATCTCGCCTCATCAGAATGACTTTACTCCGAACAGATATATTGGGCTGAATGCACTTTGGTCCGAGTGGTTTTTAGATCGAATCATTTTAAATTTGTATGTATTTTAGTTCAAATGATGATTGCAACGAATTTTCGGTCTAAAGACCATTCGATCTTAAGTATATTCTATCCAGGTACATTCCCCTGCTTCCTGCAAGATGCAGGCTGCGTACAATACTCCACCCTAACTAACGAGAAGCTTTTCAGCGGATATTGTGTGGCTACTGCGTGGAAATGGGAGCGTGAATATCATTTATTTTTTGTTGCTGAACATTTTCTGTTCAGATTTCTTTTGAGAGTTTGCCTCGATGCATGACTTTTATGCGACGACTCATAACATTCACAGTTGCCCCAAAACAACTACAATTTTGGGTTTTTTGTGGGGGCACTGCATTTTGTGGGGGCACTGCATTCCACTGCATAGATGTGGAGCCTTGGTGGCTATTTTGTTACCTACCACATTTTGTATTTTGCTTGCTCCATAGAACCTCTCCTGAAAATTTGACAGTTCTCTTGTGAAGTCTCACCTCCCTCATGAATGCCCCAAATGGGCCAATATTTGGGGAGTTTGGGGGGGCTTGCATGGAAATAGGGGCCTGGAGCAAATTTTTACGACTTCATTTCAATTTGCTTTGCCATCAGAACATCTCCATTAATTTTTTTACTTAAAAATTACGGGATACCCCAAAAAATATCTCTCAATTCTCAAACAAACTTCCAAGCAGCATTGAACACAGACAAGGCAAATAAACAAGAAACAAGTTCGTCGCAAATGAAACATGAATTTATTCAGATCTGATCGCTCACAATGGTCACAGACAATTAACAAGTGCGAACTTGTTTTTGCTGTTGGATAAACTCTGGCGACAAATTGACACAGTTTGGATGATTTTGGATCCCTTCACCTTTGGGTTTTTTCTCACAAACACCCACGAAGTATGCAGTGTTGCCAGATTATTTTTCAAATCCCTTAAGCTTTTTTCTGGAAATAAGCAGAAAATCCTGGAAATCGTACCAAGGAAGGCAGTCGAAAAACCGCTGGCATTTTAGCTCACAATAGAAAGAAAAACGGGAGCAATGAGAGCATATGGGGCTTCATGAGCCCACAAGGAATCCATGCCCATGCTTGGTCCCATTTGACCTCATAGGATCTCTGGGGCCCATTTAATGAACCCACATGACAGCAAGGCACAGCTGGATCTCCCCTGACAAATATTGAAGTATTCTCACGAGGCAATTTTATGGTGTCATTTTGGCAACTGATCTGGTGATCTGAATACGAGTGGCATTGGGATGATCGTGGCCACCACCACGGTTCACAGTGGCCACTGGGTCTGGCACTGTGCACCGTGTTGGCCAAATTTTTTCTGATAACTCACGCGTGTTTTCGGATAACACACGCATTTGGGTCACGTGTTGGCCAAATGTTTTCTGTCGGATAGGATAACTCAGTACAAAAAGATGCCTTTGTTTTTCTCAGTGGGATCACCACCAGGAAAGCTTAAACTTAACTGTTGTTTTTTTTTTCGTTTCTAATTTTGTCTCGTGTTTTCTTCTGCTGTGCATCCGGTGCCTTGAATTGAGGGCCAAGCCTCAACCTCGCAGAATTTGCAATGGCATCTGCATATCTGGGCCGAGTTTTTTTGGGAGGGGGTGCGGGGTTTGATGTTTTATCTGGATTACAATTAGAACATTTTTGCCCTGATGTTATCAATCGATTAGTTTATTTTTTATTTTGCCCAACATGAAGGAATGCGTTTGAAGATCCTTTGAAGCGCATACAAAATTGTGAACTAACATTGTTCCGTGCTTTAAAATTCTGAAAAACATCTCCTATGGCCCAGCATTTCTGGACGATCCTGCACATGTATGATTAGCCATGCAGAAGCAAAATGGAAACTGGAAGTGTCAATATGAAAAAACAGGAGGGAAGGAAGGAAGGAGCGAAATTGCAAAAGCAAGTATATTTCATGGAAACTCGGAACAATTTTCCACAGGCAGCAATTCATCTTCAATTACAAAACTCACTGCCTCTGCAATTTACCACGTGACAACTCACTGCCTTGGCAATTCATTGTGCTTGTGGGACAAATATCGACACATGCTCTACTTTTACAATAAAACCTCCAACACTCATATGTAATAACCAAACTCCCAAAACCTGTGAGAATTAATTCCAGTAATTTCTGCATAAAAATTCACTGGAAGTGTCGTAAAAAAGTGAGAAAAGTTGGGCAAATTGGAACACCTAAAAGCTAAAATCCACTCAAAACGACAACCGAAGGGAAAATCTGGTCGAAAAATCGAGCCACACTGGCGGAAAAACTGCAAGAAATGACAAGCAAGCAAAAAATCTGCGAAAGCCGAAATTATCCATCCAGTAATCTTAAAAACTTGTGAAATCTCGTAGGAAAACCCACGATCTGGCAATGCTGGAAGTTTGTGCTTTTTATTTAAAAAGAAAAAATGATAAAAAAAACATTGCTTCTTCTGCTTGGATTTCGATTCTTATTGACCTTTAATTGGCTTCCTTCCTGAACATCATGAAATCACAACTGGACCAAAATGCTACACACCTCAAGGGCGTTTTGTCAAAACCCTGCCAAAATGGGCCCATATGATTCTCAGATTCCGAGGACTATGGTTGTCAATCAGAGTCCATCAAATCAAGAAAAAGGGGAAATCGTGCAGGAGAAGAAAGGTTGTCTTGATATTCATCCCCTTCCCCCTGCACGCATATCTGACCTGACCATGTGTTGTGTTGGCCTTTTTCAAAAATTAAAAAGAAAATGGCAGGAGTGCAATTTCTCCTGGCCATATGCACACTCATCAAAAATCAGCAAATTTTTAAAAAAGTTAAATGTACCTGGGCAGTTCAAGTCCCACCTGCCTTTGGCATGTTGCACCAGTCCGAGCCTTTTCCTTCCTTGCACACTTTGACCACGGCCTTTCAGTAGGTTCTAAGGCAAAATTTCAGTTCCATGTTGTGCATAGTTTATTTTCTGTTGTTGATTTAGCATGTTCTACTCCGTTATCTGACAGTCTGACCGAATTTGTGGCCCAGATAGAGCATCACAGTCTGATATGATTTTTCACCCAGAGAGGCCAATGAAAATAAGGAAAGCATGATGTCCACATAGCCAGAGGCTGTGTGATCATATTCCATGATGAATGCATGAGCTGCAAGGTATGGATATCCCCAATCGTCCTTGGGAGGGGGCGGGGAAGCTTTTTGGGGTTCGGAGGGAATCATTCTGGGGGATTTCCCAAACGATGGAAAAACTGGCAACAGCAAACATCAAGAATTCCTGGTCCAGAAAGTGAGATAGGAAATGATTGGCAAAAGTCAAGGGAAGGCCCAAAAGACACCCTTATCCGGAATGACGAGGCCCTTGCTTTGAAAAACAAGGTTGGCATCAAAATACTGCCCTCCTCATTACCCTCCGTTCCCAACCTTGGCTGAAGAAAACCATTGGTGCACCTTTAAAATGTCAAGGTCGGCAAGGCCAAATCCAATAGCGGCAGTGGCCCAGTGATTTTTCAATGCCTCATGAGGGCTTCTTCTGAAAATAACTGGTAAAACTGATCCAGCGATAGCAGAAAAGTGCCAATTTGACAGAAAGCTAATTAGAGAAGATCTAGACGATTCACCAAATTTCAGCCCAGAAATCAATCGATCAATTGCCAAAGAAAGGGACTTGAACAACCTTCGTATACCCCTTTCATGAGATCGTAGTTTTCTTAGATACTTAAATACTTGAGATGGCTGTCAATTTTCCAGGATTTTTTTGGAAGAATGATATTGTAACTCTTTAGAAGAACACTCTGTGTACAAGATCTTTTCAGTTTTTGTGGCCAACTTCAAAACATTACTCATTCATGGACCTTCGCAACTCACTGTTTGCTTGTTCAGGTTCCATTGCAATCATGTTTTTTGTTTTACGAATACATCTTGATGTGTAAGATATGTTCTTCTTTTTCTCCTCCAGAAAAACAAATTATCCAAATGAGTTTATTATGTAGCACCTGATATTGAGTTTGGTTTACCATTCTTAATACTCAAACATGCGAATAAAGTATGTAGGAAAGACCACCAATCACCACGGGAAGACGTTTTGGGAGATTGTTGGCAATCTTAAGAATTTTGGGGAAGGACGAACATTGGTCAGACATACTTTCAAGTCATTTTATCCAGAACCAACCTACATGAAGGTTGATACTGTAAAACCCTTGATGGACCCTGTAAGTTTCTATTTTGGGACAGTTATGAAATTGTTCAATGTTGGAACTAAAACTAACCTTTACACCACACTCAGCCAAATCTGAAGCATCACATTTGATGGGGCATAATTTGATGTGTTCCCAATGACCATGGGAATGAAACTTGTTCAGTGATAATAATGTCTCTGACATTGTCTTTGTCTCCCATTTCAGATATATGTCCCCCGAGGTCCACAAAATGAACCATATTTTGGATTCATGTGGCGGTTTAATTAATTGTTGCACAGGTACCTACCATTTTTGAGGGTGTGTTACCAAGAAAAACTAAAGAGAGAAGATTCAGTGACAAAAATCGATCTGACCCCCCCACTTCGCAAAAGAAGCCCAAAAAAATTAGCCCATTTTGGGTGCCAGTGGGGGTTGAGAAAATTGTCCCAGTGGTCGGGTTTTTGGAGAAATTGTTCCCCATGGTAAACTGCAGAGAAAAGATTCAGCTGACCCACTAGTTCAGAATGATGTGGCCACCAAAATTCCAAAAAATGGCCCTTGGTTTGATTCATAATGTCTCCAAAATGCGGGGTTGGACCACATTTTCACAGTATGTTTTTTTCCACTGTTTACACTGGAAAACTAACTGTCCAAAAATAGAACTGTTCGGCATTTGAAATCAGCACCCAAAGGCACCCTCCAAGAAGGGCTCATTTTGGGCCTTCATTGGTGGCCATGCCATCGGTATCTCTGAACTGAATTGAGGGATCAGAACTTTCAGATCAGGATTTTGAAACTGAACCTCTTATGCTTGCAAAATGAAAAGTATGCTCTCCAAAAATAAAACTGACATTCAGGCATCTTCGCAGGGGGTGCCATGGGGCTAACCCCTCCCCTCACCCTCATAAAGTTTTACAAACCCCTGTTAAAAATAGAAAAAGTGTCTTTACGAACTCTTCCTTGCTTATTGACTTCTCAGTCCCGGTGTGCCTTTTTTGTGCTCCACTTGCGTGGTGTGTTGCCAGAGGGGTTGATAAATTGTTTGCAGGCAGTGCTCTCTCAAGGCTGTGACTGAATGGTCATTTTTTCTTTTGCTGGAACACAATTCATGCATGTTGGCATGACACTCCTTGAATTGAAAAACCCCTCCTTGAACACCTGGAAAATCCTGGAATTTAGACAAATCTTCTTGAGAACTGATGTGAAGCAGAAAAAGAAAAAAAATTATCCAATGATTCAACAGAGGATAAAAATATTGCATCCTTGGAAATTTTGAAGTTCTGGCAAGAAAGCCTGTTGCCTGTTTCAATCATTTGTGTGGATTCCAGGTCACAAAGCATCATCCCCTAACATTTTTTCACATCGTAATTTTGCTCATTTGGTCAAGTCGAATGCCTTGAGAAAGGCAGTAATGGGCAAATCTGTAGAGTTGAGTGAACTTAACTCAAAATTCCAGAGTCTCACCGCCAAAGGTTGGATATTTGTCATTGTTTCAATGTTATTTGAAGTAATTGTTCTATTTTTGAATGCATTTTTCTGTTAAAATTAATTCAGAGTGGTCCAGAAAAGTTGCAAGCTGGACTTGTTGTTTTGTTTCTGACATCACCAAACCTTTTTTACGCAAAGAGAATTTGTAACAAAAGAATAAACTTTTGGAACAAATACCAGCCTGAACCCCATTTCAAGGTGACCCTGTTTTGTTGGATAACGAAATAAAACATTGTAAAAATGCAAATAAACTGGTTGAACACAGGGCACGGCTATTGATTGGCGAAGAGAAGGCCGTTGCCTTGATTTGCAGCACGTTTTCACTGTTATGTTTCAAACCCTTCAAATTTAAATTAAAACAAGATACTATGGGGGCAGTTTCTCTGCTAGACATCGTCCCGATTTGGACCTCATGGCTGACATTGGAAATTCTCCTTGAAAATAAAACTGCTTTTTGAGTGCAAACTCTCTTCCAGGCTCATAATGACCAACCAACAACCCAGTTTGGAAAACCTTAACACGCAGGAAATGTAGAAGGCAATGCTTCAGCAACTAAGGATGTGGCAATTCTGTCGTTCTGCTGCTCAGTCTGTCTTCTCAGCACTTGACAATGGACAATGGAGAAGTGATTCCTCTGAAACGTAGTGGTCAGTGCACGTGATTGTGGGAACTGGTACAGCAAGTTGCTTACACTCGCGAACATTGATAAAAAAAAATTCAATCAAAGGTTCAATTATGTTTGTGTGATTGAAAATGAACCTCATTCAGCATTTAGGTTGCAGGTCTACATAGCATTGGATTCCATCCAGTGGAAATCATGTTCATCACCAGCAGGTATTCGTATTGACGGCCTAGTTCAGATGGAAGTGATGCAAACAGAACCTGCCAACCTGTTTTGATATTTTTGCAATTTCTTTTTTCCACCATTTCAGAAAAATGAAAAAGGAGAAGCCAAAGTTGAATGGACATTCAGAGGATACAAATATCCAGAATTACTAGATATCTCCAGTGTTACTTTTAAACCAGATTACAAGTTGCTGCATAAACATGAGGCTGAGGCTTATTGCAGAACAAATCAGAATTTTCTGAAGGATAAGATAGTTCTTCCACGAACTTTGGCTTATCCGCCTCTGCTTAAGGTTACAACTAATTCCAATCTATCTCATTTTAGGAGTAGGCTTCCTTTTGCAAGGTGTCTGTATGTGTCACCTGTGTCACCTGGCACGGTGTAGTGTCGTCCACACACCTTGGGAACAAGAAAGTCCAGAAAATCATTGGCGAATTTGGTAGTCACAAAGCAGATCGCAGAATTTTTTTTTTTTTTTTTTTTTTTTTGAAAATTCCGACGTTTCCTGGAATTTCTTGTTCAATCACAAGAATCAGGAAATTTGGTAATCTCCAAGAATTGGATTTTTTTATCAATGCAAACGAAAATCAGTATTCTTCTGACATAGACAATGGAGATACAAAGTCTGTGCATTCGGATCGGAGATTAGTTGCATGAAGTTCAGGAAGCGATCAGAAAAAGAAGTGATTTGTTGTGCAGGCAAACGCCAAAGAATAATGTTTGCAAGATCATTATCAGGATGTTTCTTCAAAAGTTTTGCCAAATTAATGAACTTGAAAGTGACAGAAGGCATGGCAACTGGTTGATAGGATGGCCTGTCCACTTCTTTTACAGTAAATGCAGAAAAATGAAATAAATGAGATGAACGAACAAACAAAGAAGTGGACAGGCACAATCCTATCATCCAGTTTTGCTAAAAGTTCGACAGGTGCCAAGTTGACGAGTAGGGCTATATCTGATTTGAATAGCATTTGATTCTTGAAAATTACCAATTTTGCAGTTGTTGTATTGCAAGCTGGAAAACTAATCACAAAGCAAAAATGCGATGCCTCCTTATGTTTCCGATATTCATTCTGGAGAATTTCATTCTGGAGAATTCTGAATTGCCTTGCTGGTTTTTCCCCTGCGTTGGCCTTGTCGTCTGTTTGACTTGGAAATAAAGCCAACAACGGACGTAATGTTCCACTGCATCCAAGGGATCTGTGGATTGGATTTTCACCCAAATGTTCTCTTCAAATTGACACGACACTGAATTTTGCCGTTTGACAGATGGTGCTCTCTCCGATGTTCAATGCTCGAACTGCATTAAAAAGGGCAGGAATGCTAAATGGAGAAAAAAGACAGCAGAATGGAATCAGGGCATTTCTGAAAACAGACTGAGGGCTTTGAAGGATCTGGCCAAAACTCGGACAGTGGAACACTGTCAGAGTCTGGGGCAGAGCTTCAGCGTGGTTCCAATGGGCAGAGCCCCTGGCAGGCTTCTGGGTGACTCTGCCCCCCATAAGTAAAAGAAATTTTGAAATTTTAGGGTTCATTTTGGGGCAAAATTGGTGTTTCAGAGGGTAAATTTCCCACCAGGGCCAGCCACTGGTTCATCACAGAACAGAACTGTCATGCTCAATAATTCTTTCATTCTCCGTTTTCCGCTTCACTATGGGCAATCTATGGTTTTCACGGTAATTTACTGGGCAGCTGGCATTCCGTACTGGTTAGCAGCATAAAACAGATGATAGAACTGCATTCTTTTCTTTCTATTGAAACTATTCAACATTACAACTGGGGGTTCAAGTTATGCCAAGACCAAACACCTTGATTCCTGATTAAGCCATCCCTCTGCCCTTTCTTTTAGTTAGCAGTGAAAGAAAAATAACGAAACACGGAAAATGCTGGTACTTGTTGCAGGCAAGAGCACGGTATATGCTGATCAAAATTCTTTTTCCCTTCGTTATCCTCTGCATTGTGATTAAATACCAAAAATGCAGGGAAAAAAGGACAACAATCTTGGATTGGAAGATCTAAGAAAAAGCACAAAATTGGAAGAATAACAATCTTGCTGTCAAGAATGGAATATAATTTTTTTTTATTTTTACTGTCACACTTGCAGTTAGAATTTCGAATTTTTTTCTTAAAAGCATTGCAGTGTGAAGTCAATCCATTTTCAACCAAAAACGAAAAAAAAAGACATTTTGAGCACAAAATGCGGTCAAAATGCATCGCATTTTGGGGTCAACTTGCATTAGGCTGGCCAGCCAGCCTTGCAAGTTGTTGTTTTGAAGCATGGTAATTGAATCTGAATAATTGATATCTGGCCTGATGTCTTCTCGTTTGCAGTGTACATAACGTGCTTCCAACATTTTTCTCTGTTCCCTCCAGGAACTGGAAAAGGAAGAGAAAAAGAAGTCAAAAGATCCTTCAATACACTATGAAATGAAAGCAGATTACAATGGCCTGGATGGAATAGATAAAGCTTACAAGTACAGGGTGGCCGAGGAAGGAGATGTACCAACCGTGAAAACCCAGTTTGCATTGGTCAATCACAATCACCGCAATTGCAGCCTGTATGAAGGCATCGATTGGGACAAACATGGCGGTGGTAGTTAACAATGAAAATGCAGCACTGAATTCAACATCCTGTTGTTAGTTCCCCGAAGGTTTCTTTCTCGTTTGTTGCCGTTTTCTTTGTCTATTCTTGATTTCGCTCTCCAACATTTCTTTAATGATTACAGATATCTTTTCAAAGCTGTTTGATGAGGTTTGCTTAATTTTGATACTGATGCTTTGTGAAACTGCTGGGAAGCATTTTGAATCCCATTCGATGCAGGTGGTATAACTTCTGGCTAAACATTGCTAACCAGTTTCTGCTTGCGGAAAACAGTATATTTTTCATGCTTGGGGGTGTTTCGACACCGACAGACGAGGGTTTTTTGTCGTACGCGGGCACCGCTTTCCAGTAAGCCTTGCTCGCATAGACTTTTATTGTGTGATTCATGCCTGGGCGTTTAAACGCCCTGCATCGAATGTCGACTTTTTGAACATCTTGGCGGCCCTCTGCGGGATTTGGGCTGCATCAACTAAAAATGACTCATTGTGAAGCTAGTCCCACTCCGAAGTTGTTGATGTAGATGGTGCGGTTTGTGGCACCTGGGAACAACCTGGTGCAAATTGGCAAGACAACAGACATTTGAATTATGTTGAAGCAAAAATAGAAACGAGCAGAGATATAAAATGCAAATCGAGCAAGCTTAGCCATTGTGTATGCACCATGAAGCCATTGCAGATGCGACAGTCCTAAATCTTGTAAAATTTTCTTCCTGAAAGAATGGATATTTAGGTCTTGCCCACTTCCAAAGACCTCAGTACCCAAGGAGTTCCAGTAACTAACTGTTCTGGCAATGAACGAAAACTTTCCAACATCCTTACAAGGGCGCTTCCAGAGTCATTTAAAATCGTGATTATGGCGACCTAAGTGACAAACTTTCTTTCATATCAGACCAACCACCAACATTATTCAGAGCTCGAAAAAGTGCCAAGAGCCTAGCAACCTTCCTACGCTTGGCAAGTGAGCTCCATCCAAGTTCTGTTATCAAGGATGATACACTAATTGTGAATGCATAGCACTCAGATACAAAACGAGCTGCTCTATGCTGCATCCTCTCAAGTTTTTCATCAGGTAGGGGTCCCAAACTGCAGAGGCATACTCCAGAATCGAGCGAACCACGACAAAATAGACCTCTTCCCTAACACTTCTACTTGCCTTACGAAAGGTATGCTTAGCAAAAACAATGCAGAATTTGCCCTTTTCGTAACATTGTGAATGTTCTTTCCCCAACACAGGACCTTCGTGAATGTGACTCCACTCCAAGATAAGTGGCACTGTCAGAATATTCCAATTCAGTGGTAATCATTCTATAAGAACCAAGAAGAGGCGTTGCCCTTGTGGTAAAGGACACTAAAAACACATTTTGCAACATTGAGGCGCATGCCCCATTTGTGCATCAGTTTTCAATTCTGCCTAAATCATCTTGGAGGGACTGAATATGGCATGGCTCCGTAATTTCGTTAATAATTACGCAAACAAAAAGGTCCGACAACTGAGAATTTTTTTAAATTCTAAAACTGACACAAACATTCATGAATATTAAAAAGAGTGTTGGACCAAGAACACTCCCCTGTGGCACGCCAGATGTAACACAAACAGTATCGGAAAAAGTATTTCCAACCCTAACCTGCTGGGTGCGAGCAGTGATGAAGTCAATGATCCAATTAACAACAATTTCTTCAACTCCCAGAGATCTCAGCTTAACAATAAGAGCAGAATGAGGGAAAGGCTTTCTCAAAATTAAAACCAAATTAAAGGCTTTCTCAAAATCGATAAAGATGGCATTAGCCAGTAGCCTTGCTACCCTTATCTAAAATATCCGAACCCAATTGAGAGAACCTAACAAGCTGTGTCTCACAAGAGTAACCTCTTCGAAACCCATGCTGGCTGGCATGCATTGATCAGATGTTCCATAAGTCTACAACAAAACCACTAATGAGACTGATTGGACGGTAAGACGCTGGAAGTTTTGCATCTCCCTTCTTGGGAATTTGGCAAACAAAGGCATGTTTCCATTGATTTGGCAGCTGCCCTGATAGCAGTGACCTTTTCATAATTTCCAGAGGAAAGTTTGCAAAAACAAACGGAAACAATTTTATAAACCTGAAGGAAAATCCATCGGTAGTTAGACAATTCTAGTTCGGCATTCTCTTTATCCACATCACCAATTTTGGCAATGTCACAAGTTTGTCCACAAATTTCTCAAGATCGGATAATAAAATCCCTTTAACAGGGGCAGAAGATAGGGAAAACACCTTACCAAAGTGAACATTCAACAAATTTACTTTGTCCAAGGCAGAGTGTCTGATGTGACCTTGGTCATCAAGAAGGCAGTGGACAGGTTCGCATGGACCTCACATAGATTTGACCAAATTCCACAGCAATTTGTAATTATTTTTGGCTCCCTCCCTACATGAACCTGAAATGAAGCTGTCGTTTGCAGCAGACTTGGCATTATTTATTTAATTCTTGAAGCGTCAATTTATAAGATTCCTGGTGGATGGCAGACCGGTTTCTTAGTCTGAACCGTCTGAGCATTAGGTGAGAGGGAGCGACTTTAATTTCAGGCCCGGCACAGCATGGGGTTGACATAACGCGATTTTGATGCATTGCATTCATCTTTTCCTTCTCGTGAGATCGTGACGTAGGTACCGCAGCAAAAACACAGTAGAGATGAAAAGAACTTGCAGGGGATGCAAATGTGAGCTTGACAAGACATACAGAAATCAATTAGTCCTGTTGCTGCTCCTGCTCTGGATCCTCTCCCCATCGAACTGCACACTCGACGCTTTGAATTCTGCATGTGTGCGAACTGCGAAGTGTTCGTTGCTGATTGTTTTTGGGAGTGATCGCATCCACGCAGTTTCGCTGTGTCGAGCCATGGAGATTTTGCAATATCTTTGCTTTAATCTGTCAAACATTTTTGTCGTTTCTTGCAGTCGTTGACCCCGAAAATTTTGCTTTGCCTGACAGGCGGTCTGGGGACATTTCACCAGAAGCTTAAGAAAGTTTTAAAATTTTGAGTGTTAATTGTGACCTTAAAATTGTATTTCTTGAACAATTAGAGGCCAGGAGGAAGATAACGTGGGACACCTAAGGTCTGTTCGTTTTCAGAATGGTCCACGCCCTTTTTACAGACAGGATGTGCAAAATTCGGTGATCGGAGATTTTGAACTGGGGCCTCAATTTTCGAAACTCTGTTTCACTTCTCATCTTTTGATAATTCCACTTTACTGAGATTTTCACAAAACCTAACAATTTTCTGTGATCCGAAACTTCGCTGGCCGTCCCTTGCTGCCACATCTGCCGTTGTTGCCAACAACTGGAAAACAGGCATACAAATTCATGTCGGCAAAATTTCAAAATCATGTGTACGTTGTTTTTCCATGATAGGTTAGGTTAGGTTCTGTGTGCCAAACGAGGATTAAAAAATGGCCAATGACAAGATTCGAAGCCACAATCTTGTGATCTACCATCTTCTGATCTACCATCATCAATCTTGTGATCTACCAGCATTTTCAGGAATTCTCCAGTCGCTTTTAAAACCCACAATCTTTCGAACCCACAAAAACACATGTCTGCGTATTCGTGTTTTCCCATTTAACTGTCGTTGCCTCCGAAACTTTTTTTTTCTTTCTTTTTACTCTTATGCTGGCGGCAGAAATTAAAGCGTCAGATAGCAACAAGAATTTCTACAGGTGGCAGATTTCGACCTCGATAAAGAAGAGGATCTTTAATTTCGGCATGGATTTTTTTGTAAAATCTGAACAGTCGCAATTTTTTCATCTATGAAGGCAGAAATTCTGCCGCCACTGTGCAAAAGCAGGCCTCTGTCACCTGTTCAAATTCAGCACCGTAAATAGGTGGGTACCTAATTTGCAATTAGCTCCCCAATACTGCCACAAATACCAGGGGTGAGACATCTAGAATGTTATATTTTTTTTCAATCGCAGTTTCCAAGATATCTCCCAACTTATCACCCCTTTTCAGTTCTTCTTGAGTTTGAGCAAACACGCTTTTAAATGCCAAGCTGTGCCGTTGCTGTCTGCACAAACCGCAACAAAAACTCCCAACGCTCGAATATCATGCATCACTACCTCCCGAAGGACAAAAATCTTCAAACGGTGTGGTTGAAGAAGTGCAAGCGCCACAAGATAAACTTGAACCGAATGAAAGTGTGCTTTCTATTTAAGCTTTCAGGCACTGCAGATGGATTGCAGTTGGCATCATTTATCGCAAAAACTGGGCAGATGGACTGAGGAAAAAAAATTCTTTGGCGTTGAGCAAAAAAGAGGCGAAATAAAATTTTGCGAACGAAGATACGAATAGCATAGCAGAAAGTAGACCTCCATCGATATCTGAAGATGCAGCTGTCACTCCGTGTTCAAGAGCAGTCTATCCAGTCCTGGTAAACTTGAAATTGCGAAAAAGTTTGCAGAATTATTTGAATGCCAATAACAACAAACGAACAAGAGATAGAAAATTTCCTGTGCACAAAATAATCCGCAAAAGGAACCAAACTCTGCACCTTTGTTCAAAACAGCAGCAGAGTGCTGGCAGCGGCAGCATGCCTGTCACTTCGGTCAAGAAAACAACTCCTTGCCCCTTAGTTGCAAAAGATGTTCGAGGACAGACAGGACAAAGTCATGAAAATCCTGTTACTCGTGTTTGCAGTCACAAATGAAAAATGGAAGAACACAAACACAGCCAAGTGGACTGAAAAAGATGCGATAAATTCTCAGTGCTTGTGCTCGATATCTGAGAAAGCTAACATTTTTCTTAGAATTAACGTCTGTATTCCTCTTCCCGGAGTGTCCACTTAGTCCAGATGAGTTCGAAAGTTGACCTGGTTTGCAAAAGATATTCTTAAAATCCTTTCAAAGAAGAGAGAGAGGAGGTAGGCTGCTCGAGTAAATTTTGTGTTTTTTCCTTCGTCGAGATGAGCGTGCATTCAACATTCTGCTGTGATCAGTCCCAGGATCGCATTGAAAGAGGACTCGTGGGGCTTTGGAAACGAGCAATTTTCTACCAATTTGATACGCAGATGAGTCCCGAACTTCTGGAAAGAATCGTGACTTCTGTTGAAGAAGTTGGACTCGGGCCATAGGCGATTTTTTCAGACTTTTGAAGCACGGGGCAATGTAATTCCCCAATTCTCATGGGCCGCAAAACACATTCCTTGAATAAATACGTTTAACGGCGCTTACTTGATGGGAAATAACATTGCCCCATGCTTTAAAGGTCTGACGAAAATCTCCTATGGCCCGGGTATTTTGAATGAGTACTTTTTCCTGACGTCTGTTCATTTTCAGAATGGTCCGCACCTTTTTTGCAGACAGGGATGCGCAAATTTGTGGAAAAATCGGTAATCGGATTTTTTGAGCTGGGGGCCTCAATTTTCGAAAC
>JASGXE010012488.1:0-39151 GCA_030068105.1 Sinentomon sp. SZTP_YWyxl
GGCAGTGAAAATATAAGACGGATGGAGAGGCAGTGTAGAACATAATTGCATAGAATAAAATGTTTGCCTTTTTTAAACCGACGTAACAGAAAAACCAATCATAGTTTTCATAAATGCACACAAACTCAATTTGGTTCAATTTTTGATCATTGTTCCGAGTTAACATCTTGCAGAGCTCAAAGTCCATATAAAACTACAATCGTATAGAATAAAATTTTCACATTTTTTCACGGATCGCAGAGAAAAATTAATCAGCTCTTCGTTTGCGCAAATGATAGAAAAATTCCAAATTAGGGCTAAATCCATTGCAAATTTTTTGAGTTATCGATTTGCAACGAAAATCGACTCTTAAAACAGGGCTTGTGTTTTCAGTTTCCGGGTAAATATAACATTTTGTCTTAGCAGACGACGCATTCGCGTCTGCAAAAGACAAAACAAAAAACTATGCATTAGCTGTAATGATAAAACTCGAAGACAAAGGGGGTCAGCTGAACACCTGAATGGCAAGCGGACTGAAAATGCCACCTTCTTGGTCTGGTGGGTCGCGGGACTGTGGAATATTATTTTTTAGGACAAAATACTTTTCGAGTAAAGGAGTCCCTCCGCCAAATCGAGAAAGAGAAATATCTGAAAGCCTGCCTCGAACTTTTGTACCGCCTGAGGTCAGATCTGCTACTTCGGATGAAATTTCCTCCGCGGATGATTCGAAAAAGTGTTGCCATAAATCTCATGAAATCGGAAAAAAAATAATTGATGTCCCACCAATTATTCCATTTGGAACCACTGTCTTTCAAGTGGATTCAAAACTGAGACATCAATTTATTTTTGTAAACCATACCCTGCACAAAGCATGCCCAATACAGTCTCATGAAATCGATGTAGAGATAGAATTGCACCAATTATTTTGATGGAATCAACAAGTTCTGTTCTTCAAAGATTTTTCATTTTTTAAACAAGAATTCTACTTGGAATTTTCATCCTTAAAAAGCCCTCAACAATCAGAAGAGAATCAAATGTCAATGCCGGAATCCGGCACCAAATATTGGCGATATCGACCGCACTCGCACCGATGAGCTCGGACAGGACATTTGCTAAATCCAAAAAGTTTTGTCTTTTGTGTCCTGCGTTTTCTTGGGTGCCATCTGAAAATTGGCGGTTCTATGATGAAATTTGACAATTATTCTTTTGGCCTGATGCCTTCTGAACTTCAGGCTTTACAGCATGAACGGCTAAAGTGAAGATAAGATTCGTCTTCGAGGTGTCGTCCACATTTTCCACCACTCAGATAAATTGCGCTTGCAACAACGCAGTTAAATCATTCTTCACAATTCTTTTACTGCGGATTCGTATGGTCGTAGTGTTATCGCGCAGTGAATTTAAGGCGAAAAAAAGTTCAAAAGTGTCAGAAAGCATCGCGTCATAAGATTTCACTTGACTCGTTCTACCCTATTTACACATTTCAGAAAAACACTCTCGCTTCTTGTCGAAATCCAAGCATAATTATTGAATTCGAAATTGCAACGGCGTGTTTCGCTGAACTTTTGCAAATGAAACACAAAATGCGGCAACTTGTGTTGCCAAATGGCGTATGTTTTCACTTTAAAGTTGGTCAAAAGTGAATTGAGGGTTGATTTCTAGCGTACCCCTGGAGCATTAGCCACATGCCGTTTTCTGCTTCAGTCCGAAAACAGCTAACATTCATGTAACAGCTATCGGGAACCCTTCGAGCCTTGAGATGAGTATCCAGGAGAGCCCTGCGCGAGAAAAGCGTGGCAGAAGTTATTGTCATCCTGGAAACATCGCCGAAAAAAACGCTCGAAAAAATTAAACATGCGGTTATGATCAACCAGGCGAAAACGTGTGATATCACCGGTGTCCGGAAGGTCCAAAAGTCTGCACTGTTTCAACCTCAAAAGAGAAGTTGGCTGAAATCTCAACTGACGAGGGGCAACTTGGTTCAATCATATCTTCTTTAGTTCTTTCATTACTGCAGCACATATAGGAACTGTACATGGGCTTCAGGGTGCATTTGAATTGAATTGAATTGAACTGTTTATATTTAGGAGCTTGGCCCCGTTTCAAATAAAAAATTACAGCAAGTTGGAATAGAACGAAAATATAAGTTAAAAGCATTAAAAGAAGCCTCATTCTAAGAAACACCAAAAAAGGATCAAAACAACAGCAAAAGTACCAGAGTGGAATGAACCATAGAGCTGTATAAGGTGAACGTATGGCAAAGCCTAATGGATGAAGCTCTAAAAGAATGCTCAAAGACGTCCTCTCAGCAGATTTGTGGAAATTAGGGTTTTAAAAATTTCTGCGGGTGAGGTGTGAGAGGTTGAGTCGAGCACAATCTGTTTCTTTACTGATATAGCCCTGCTGAGGTGAATATGTCCAATATTTGATACTTTTCTGCCCAATCATTTTTGCTTATATCCCTTGGATGGGAACAATTTAGGGATACTTTTTGGGGTTGAGGGGAGCAGCCGAAGTGAAGCTCATTGTGAGTACGTAGATCACCTGCTCATCAACGCAACTATATTTTCATCAAGCATGGGGTTGAGCCGATCACGGCTGAAAAATCACCACAATGAAATGACCGGCGAACCTACATGCTGATCGTTTCAGCGCTTAGCTTTTTCAAGCGTTGTACTTGTCGTATTATAAATCAATAAAAAAGGTTGAGCCGAGACGAACGTGATATCCAAAGCTCTGCTGGGGAATGACCTCACTCAATCGTCAAGTTCGTCAGCTCGAAAAAATAATTTCCACCAATGCGGAGAGGTTTGAAATGCAAAAACTTTTGGTCATTTTTTAGATTTGGTCGATGAATAGAATCGATGCTATTTGTGCGATAAAATAACCCAATGGCCAAAAGATATACAATCTTACCAATCAACAACGTCGCCAGCCTTATAATTTCCACCGCTCTATAGTGAAGTGTGGAGTGGGTATTTTGGCCTTTAGGGTACTTTGGTGGGTAAAGTGGTTGGTGATAACCGAAGCTTATTTGTGTGTTAAAGTAGACGAATAGATGTCCGATCTCACCCAATTATCAACAAATTCTCCACCTCTATAATTTCTGTCGCTGCAGTGAAGCTGGCAATGGATGATTTGGGGCACGTTTAGCCAAATAAACAAATTCGCGAGCCCTGTCGTGAAGTGGGCAGGGGATGGGGGATGGTCAGACACGAAGCTGCTTGTTCGGGAAAGTCTTGCGCAATGATCAACTTTGTCAGGCCTATCATTTCCACCACCGCAGTGAAGTAAGCAGTTGACAGATAAGGGTACTTTTTCGAAAATCAGGGATATGATCAGAAGGAAGCCAGTTGTGGGATAAAGTTGACCAATAAATACATAAATACTACCTAGTTCAATAAATAAATTCGTCAGGCCTATCATTTCGACTGCTTCAGTGAAATGGGTATTGGATACTTTTGGGATAATCTTGCGGTCAAGTAGATGGTCAGCGATTAGAAAAGAAGCTATTTGGATGATAAAGTAGACCAATAAATTTCTAATAGCTCTCAACAAATGCATCAGATCTATCATTCCACCGCTGTTGTGAAGTGGGCATTGGATACTTTGGGGTATGTACTAAATATTGGGGTCAGGGTTGGTCACACACGAAGTTTCTCATAGCCAAAGTAGCCCACACATGACACGTAATGAAGTGGTACGTAACGAACAACTTCTCCGACCTTATCTTCTTCACAGCCGCAGTAAAGTAAGCTGTTGCGCTACTTTGGGGGACCTTAATTTGGGGGACATCAGAAACAAAGCTATTTGCCCGATAAATGAGTTTCCCATCCAGCCCAATAAATTAATTCGCTAATCCTTCATTGTCACCGCTCTAATGACACGGGCATTCGATACTTAAGGGTACTTTTTGGGGTTATGGGGGTGGTCAGTAGTTGGAAATTAGGCCACATTTGGGTGATAAAGTAGACCAATACTCGTAGATAGGCTGATTTCTCTATCAACAAATTCGCCAGCCCTCTCATTTCCACTCATGTTGTGAAGTGGGCAGTATTCGGGGTAGTATTTGGGGTAGTATTTGGGGTAGAATTTGGGGTATTGGGGCTGGTCAGACATGGAGCTGCTAATGCGCTCAAAGACTCACAATACAAACATCATGACACCCGATGATAAAATTCACTAGTCCAATCGTTTCCACCGCCCCAGTGCAGAAAGCAGTTGATACTTTGGGCGACTTTTTGGGGTTAAGGGATAGATAAAAACGAATGCATTTATTTCGATAGTGTAGACCCATAAATATCCTGTCTAACCCAATAAATAAATTCTCCAGTCCTATCATTTCTAGCGCTCAAATGAAATAGGAAATTGATATTTTATGGTACATTTTGGGGTGAAGGGGATGGACAAAAACGATGCGATTTGTGCGTGAAAGTAGTCCAATAGATGCCCCATCTGGTACAACAAACAACGTCACCAGGCTAATCATTTTTTCTGCTATATGCACGAAGAGATAACATCGAAAAGCGAGCTAATGATAAATTTAACAACTTCCCAGAAATCCGATTGAAAATTTGGTCAGATGTGGTCTGGCGGCGCCGACAAAGGATTGAAAAAAAGTTTTCGAGATAAACCCACATTTATCTATTGATTTTATTATTGTTTATTATTGTTTATTTTGTCGGTGTGCCCGCTGTTTTTGACTTTGAACTTTTCCCGCCAATTTGGCATGGTCCCTGTATCTCGGGAAGGGATTGCTAAAGTGCCATTTTTTGAGAAACCGGCTGGAGATATCGAAAAAATAGGGCGGCTGGAGATATCGAACAAATAGGCCGGATTCCACCCAAAGGGTGGAATCCGGCCTATAAGGGTGGAATCCGGCCTATTTGTTCGATATCTCCAGCCGCCCGGCAGGGCTTGGAGTGACATACCCCCCAGGCTAAATTTGGCCTAGGACACTTTTTTCCCGCCCAAATATCGATCCTCTATGATGCCAAATGGCATCATAGACAGGACCAACCATTTCGGAGCAGCAGGCGAGCAAAAAACCCCAAAATTCACCCCAAATAAGCCTGCTGTTCGCATGTCAATTTGACAGGGTTACAGGTGACACTCAGCAATACAATTTGGTGGCATTTTCGACAAGATGTCAAAGTGGGGTGTCATTCCAAAAAAAAAGACCTTTTTTAACATAATGCAGAGACGACTTTCGGGTTGATTTTTGTGATGCCATATGGCATCATAGACGAGATAAAGGTTAACTTTTTTTGTTTCGAGGGGTTCGCACGCCATTTATCCGACACCCAAAGTGGTCGAGCGAAAATTCTCATCTGCGCACTCAGCCAAGATATTTGCCGGACACAACATCATGCCAATTTTGGTTGAAATTGCGTTCCGCTTTCATTCACTTTTTTGTTTCGGGAGGTTTGCACCCCATTTACACCCAATAGAGGTTGAGCGAAAATGTCCATCTTCGTACTCAGCCAAGATATTTGCCGGATACCTTGTGCCAAATTTTGGTAAAATTGGACATTGCAAATCACTTCTTTGTTTCCGAGGGTTCGCACCCCATTTACACTCAAAGGTGTTGAGCGAAAATTCTCATCTGCGCACTCAGCCAAGATATTTGCCGAACACAACAGCATGCCAATTTTGGTTGAAATTGCGTTCCGCTTTCATTCACTTTTTTGTTTGGGGAGGTTCGCACCACATTTACACCCAATAGAGGTTGAGCGAAAATTTCCATCTTCGTACTCAGCCAAGATATTTGCCGGATACTTCCTTATGCCAATTTTGGTTTTTACCCAATTTTGGCCAACGTTTATGTTTCGGGGGTTCGCACCCCATTCACACTCGAAGGGCTTGAACGAAAATATCCATCTTCGTACCTGGACTAGACATTTGCCGGATTGTGTGTGTGCCAACTTTGCGGTTAAAATTATACGCTGCGTTCCGGTGCAAATCACTTTTTTGTTTCGGGGGGTTCGCACCCCATTTATAGTCGATTTAGTTGAATGAAAATTCCAATCTCCGAATTCAGCCACAAGATATTTTCCGGTCACTACTTCCTGTCAAATTTAGTTAAAATTGGACGTTGCGTGCCGCTGCAAATAACTTTTTTCGTTCGGGGGGTTCGCACCCTTCACAATCGAAGGGTTTGAACGAAAATGCCCATCTTCGAACTCGTCCACGACATTCTCTGCACACTACTTCCTGCCAAATTTGGTTAAAATTGGACGTTGCGTACCGCTGCAAATAGCGTTTTTCTATCGGGGGGTTCGCACCCCATTTACAGTTGAAGGAGTTGAACGAAAATGCCCATCTTCGAACTCATCCAAGACATTCTCTGCACACTACTTCCTGCCAAATTTGGCTAAAATTGGACGCTGCGTACCGCTGCAAATAACGTTTTTCTTTCGGGGGGTTCGCACCTCATTTTCAGTCTAAGGGGTTGAACGGAAATGCCCATCTTCGAACTCATCTGAGTCATTCGCCGAACACTATCCTGCCAAATTTGGTTAAAATTGGACCAAGGAGTGTAGAGGAACAAGTGTACGAGGCTCTCGCTTTCGCAATGGAGAACAGACGGTACCAGATTTTTCTTCCGCAGCGCGGCGCTCGTGTCGGTCTGTGTGCAACGAAACTGCCTGCGGTGAATGGCGGTCAGCGGTGCGACGCCCATGGAAACTTAAATTTCTCTTGAACTGGGTGGCGGATTTTGATGAAACCTTCCATGGAAGAAAGCTGAAAAATTAGCGATTCCAAATATGTCATGATCCTAAAGTTTCTGCGGGCAAAGCTCGCACACTATTTGAGGAATGAAAGTATTTTTGCTGAGATGCGAAAGAATTCCGGGTCCCTCACATGTATTTTCATGAATTGTGTGAGTTTTTCTGTTGTAACACGGTTACAGCCTATGGAAGAGTTGTAGAGGAAGCTTTCAGCTTTCCAAAAACACCAAAATCACTGCGTTTGAACACCATTTCACTCATTTATCAAGAGACAATGCGACATGGAAGCATTATTTTGTTTTCGAAACAACGCGTAAATTGATGATGTGCACAACCAGGTTGGCTGGACATTTGCGCAAAAGTCTTCAAAATTGAAGTATTTTATGTTTTCGGTGTTCTTTGAAAGATGAGCATGATCGCCAAAAGTCTTCGAACACAGACGGTCATCATTGACGTGGGTGCCAACAATTCCAAATGCCACCACAAGCGCAGTAAAACGCATGACGCTTATGTCGCATGTAAAGCAACATGTGAATTGATTTTCTTGGTGCAATGGTTACACACTGGCCCGCGAAAGTCTTCGTTTTCCAGAGATGTAAAAGGTGTTCAAATGTGAATACCAAAACCCAAAATATTCGATTTTGACGACTTTACGCGCAATTGTAGTTTTTAGTTTGTGGTTTGCTATTAGTTTGCATTTTTAGTTTTTAGTTTGTATGTTTTTAGTATTTTGATCACCCAATGCGACCAGTTTGCCGTGGAAGACGACAAATTAATCATGAACGGCCATGTGGTGTCCCCGCCAAGACAAAAACTAGATGCCTGCATTGAATCGGCCTCTTGAACACGAATGTTGCACCCAAAAATTGCCCAAAACGAACCCCAAATTTCAAAATTTCTTGGGCTTCCGTCTTCTGGGAGCTCCACCCCGCCTGAACCAGGGATTTTGACCCTTGGAACCTCGAGTCCGCCCGACCCCCATTTCAGGGGGCTCCATCCCTAGACTCCCCGATTTGGTCGGTGCCCTGATTCTTCCCTAAAAATTCCCCCATAACGGAAACGTAAAATATGACGCCCCTGAAAATTGCCAGTGTGTCGTTCCTTGTGGCTGTCGCTGTCGTCACAAACAACATTCCCTAAATCTCAAAAGCCCTGTTTCACGCCCATTGTTGCGTCATTTCATGGCCATCGTGAGCAGCATTTTGTTGAATGAGCTGAAACGGCTTGGTCCCCAACAGCGCTTTCGGAATGATGATGAATCTAGAATGGCATCAAAAAGTGGCTCTTTTGGGAACTGGTTCTTTTTCAAAGTCCTTCTTCTGAAATGTTCGGAAAGGGGCCCAACGGGTGGCTGCTTGGAACACTGGAACAGAGGCCACAACACATTGTCAGGTATCCTAATGCTGACGCAAATGTTCACAATTATTGGGTCTCCCTTTGCAATTTTTGTGCATGAGAAAAAGTCGCCGTGCGTGATTACTTCATGAAATTGAAAATTGATTTGGAAAACAAACACTGACATTTCTTTATCCAGATTTTCAGCTCTCTTTCGGCACCGAAATTATCAAAATCCATCCTTAACTTGATCAACACAGAGCAGCACTTACCATTTTCGTCCCGAGTTGTGGGATTTTGACATCAGATTTTGGCATAGCAATGAGATGCGCCGCATTCACCCGCAGCATTTAGATTCTGCGCTGATTTGAAGGGGCAAATGTTCAGTCAAATGGCCACAGATTTCGATGATTTTGGTGTCAAAAGATAGGCCAGAAATTGGTGCACAACTTTGCAGCAGGTCAATCCCATGTTGCAACGGAAAATTTTGTGCTGCAGGTCATTTTGCTGACTGGAGGACGGAAACTTTTGACGGCCTCGGAAACGGCCTTTGTTTTCCAACAACGTTTTCGAAATTTCGAGCGAGAAATAAACGACATTTCTTTGTGAAATGGTAATCTGCATTTTATTAGCTCTCGTCCGACACCAAAACCATCCAAATCCGTTCAGAACTTTTCAACATCGAACAGTTTTAACGAAACGCCCGCTGCGATTCCCATATCAATCAACAGAAAATCATGCACACAGAGCGATACCAGCGCCAAACGTTGCGAGGCAACAGTGAACTACTCAGCCTCGTACACTTGCTCCTCTACACTCCTTGATTGGACGTTGCGTGACGCTGCAAATAACGTTTTTCTATCGGGGGGTTTGCACCCCATTTATAGTTGAAGGGGTTGAACGAAAATTCCCGTCTTGGAACTCGTCCAAGACATTCGCCGCACGCTACTTCCTGCTAAATTTGGTTAAAATTGGACGTTGCGTGCCGCTGCAAATAACGTTTTTCTATCGGAGGGTTTGCACCCCATTTACAGTGGAAGGGCTTGAACGAAAATGCCCATCTTCGAACTCGTCCAAGACATTCGCTTCACACTACTTCCTGCCGAATTTCGTCAAACTTGGACGTTGTGTTCCGCTGCAAATAACGTTTTTCTTTCGGGGGGTTCGCACCCCATTTACAGTCGAAGGGGTAGAACGAAAATGCCCATCTTCGAACTCATCCAAGACATTCGCCGGACACTACTTTCTGCCAAATTTGGTTAAGATTGGACGTTGCGTTCGGCTGCAATCGTGTACACAATGAATGCAGAAGCCACCAGTAAAGGGCTCGCAAGCTCGCCTAAATAAATATATAAGCCACAATTAGCTACTCTTTTGCCACATTTTGAAGTATTAGTGATTATAAAAGGATTTTATGATGCACGATAGGTGGACAAAATTTAACGTGACACATGACATTGGAGTGGCATTCAACAAGAAATTCAATTCTCATGGCATTTCAAAACTCAGTGAAATGCACTGGCAATTGAATCTGAATAAGTTGTGTGAAATGATGATCACAGGAAGAGATAAGAACAGCGCAAGTTGCATTTGTCGTCGCAAATGGCTTTCTTCCTTCAAATTTGGCAACGGGTACCCATTTGTTCATTAAAGCCAAGTGTGACTTAGCAAACAGTGTTTGCTTTGTTGTTATTCTGTTTGTTTTTTTCTTTATGTTATTGGATCGCAGTTATTTATTTTGTTAGGTATAGGTTAGGTAGGCAAGGTTAGGTTTGGCTTCGTTAGGTTTCTTTTTTTTTGGGGGGGGGGGTTGGCTTTAAGTTTTCCAATGCGAAACCTTAGCAATATACCCTAACCTATAACAAAATAAATAACAACACAAATCCCCTTTTACGTCTTGTAGGTCCTTTGGAGATAAGGCTGACGTCAAAGGGGGACACAATGGCACGGCTAAGAACAGATTTTCTGAAATTGTTTCCCTGCAGTTATGCAATTTTGTCCCCCCCCCGTATAAAAGACTTGAGCTAGAATGTTTACACCCTTCTACGATTGTTTCGTCAGCATTGTTGGGACTGACAGTCTCAGATTAGGCGGTTTTCAGTGTTTGGATAGGGGTACCCTTGGAAAAAGAACAGGGTACCCTCCTGAGCATCTCTGGTTGCAGTGATAAGTGACATTCGAGAATGGCCGAAAACCTCATTTCCACTCACACCCATTAGCGCTTATTTAGCACAGTATTGCTGTCAATTTAGCGGATGAGTGAACGCTTCCCAGAAATGGAAAAGGAATGGCGTTGTAACTAGGAACGCGTGAAAGTAAACTTTGCGCGTAGTAGGCGAGCTTGTTGTTTTAAGCGTGTGGAGTTTAACCGTTCCTAAAACCCGGGTTTTAAAACCTTTCTCGGACCATCGTGACATAATCCGTGCACAAACTGATGCGTGAATAACCCTTTCTGAGCCTTCAGCCTGATCAAATGATCGCTATCAGCGCAACAGTTTCGTTCAAAATTTTCAATGACAAAATGTTGAACTCGTCAACTGTTCAATAAAAAATTTTCCAACTTTCCAAGAAAGATGAAGGAAGATCAATGTTCGTGCACAAAACGGTTCCCAATCTTGTTCGGTTGTTTCTCCGTTAGATAGGCGATCCAATTTTTAGACGACCCAGATTGCCTTTTGAAAAAGAAAGAGAATGCCTTGCACTTTCATTTATTGGCTTTATGCCGTCGGTAGTCGATGGATTCCAGTTTCAGTGCTGTTTCCAAAAAACGGAGAAAGTTGCTTAATGTCTCCAAAAATAAACAAATATTCCCCCAAATGAATATGAAATACCTGGTTTGGCAGATGAAAGCGTCTGGAGATTAATTCAGGAAATTGCACCGAAAATCATGCTTTATCAAACAAAAGAAAGAAAATTGGTTCCGTCTTTTTTTGGAATTCCTATTGCACTGCGCAGTAAAAGACAAAACATTTCGACTGAACGTGAACTTCGAGGTTGGGTGCATGGTTGAACATCAAACGAAAAGCAACCTGCTTCTTCTTTAGATAGCTTCAATAACCGTACAGCGTGCCACTTTCACCGCATCTCAGAACAAAACAAACTTTTCGATGGGGGCATATCCCACCAGACTCCAAAAATTGAATGTTCGTCTAACATGTTGTCTCAATCTTCGAGTTTTCGTTTTTCAAGACCGCTGGACATCTCCTGATGATACGTATATATTCCGCATTCAATGTCGTCACATGACAAATTTTTCTTTCAAAGTCTCGATTCCCAAACGAAAACAAGCAGGTGTCCATGGTCATTGCTTTCATTGCTATTATTTCTGTTATCATTTTCCCCTTTTAGTTTCTTTAAATTTGTGCAAAACACGACCCACTGCCGTTGTTCTTCTCCTTGCGTACATGTCTCTTTTTTATGAATGTCAGCTGCAATATCATAAAGAGTATTGATTTCCAAACCAGGTGATCCAGTTAAATGCTGTTCAATTTCATTCTCTTGAACTTCAATGTCTTTAATTGCAAATCTTGGACATTTAAAAAAACAATTATCGTCCCTCTCAATTCCTGCCACGAAAAATTCTCGAGAAGACTGATAAAAAGTAAATCCCATGATGTGCCACACATACCAAAAAAAAAACTCAAAAGACACGGATGTGTGGTTGCGGAACCTTTAATCCCAATCCAGGGTAACTGTGGTAAACATTATCAAAGTAATCACACATTTCCTTCTGTGAGCGCTTGTCACGCTACAGCGCTTGTCCATATACAGGATGTTCCACTTAAAAGAGGCCCCTATGATGTTTATTTTCAATTTTTGTCCTTTTTCTGGTCCAGGCTTGCCCCGGCTATAAGATTTGGTTATCAGTGCTTGACATTGTGTTCACTGTTGATCAACGCATTTTGTCGTGGAGAACTTCGTGAAACTGAGTTCGACGTATAAGAAAGAGGGAATCCTTTAAACAACGTTTGGCATTCCTGCACGGGAAAAGAGTCCTTGCATATGCTGATGGCGCCAAACGGGCGGTGACAGGTCAGAAACAAATGCTCAAAAGGGAGCCAGAACACGGGTTGGTGGAAGAGGACATCCGCAACAGCACCCAGTACAGCGGCATTAATCAGTCCGACGTCTGGCCCAGCAGTCCCGCCAAGCCCAGACTCTGAAAACCATGTCAATTTAACAAACCACATGCAGCAGTGAATATCATGTCAAGCAACATCGAAATCTGAAAGAAGTTTACAGCGAAACCTGAAAAGGTGGGAAAACAAACTAAAACACTCGGGGCCTCCTTTAAGTGGAACACTCTGTAGGTAAACTTGAGGGACTGGACTGCCCCTGTGCTGAAATTCGCATAGCCAAATCAAATACCTCTACAGTAGATTATTTTAGTCGTGCAATGCTGCGAGCTTTTGGTCGCAAAAATTGCATCGTTTAACGCCAATCAAAATCATCAATTGATTTGTTGGATTTTTTGCTCATTTTTTAATAATTTGATTGTTGTGCGTGCTTGCTTCTGTGTGTACAGGGAGTTAAGAGGCGTCGCACTGAATGTGGTCAATTCTTGCTTGGGAAATTAAAAAAAAACTTCACTTTGTCCCGTCATCATAATTCGGCTCTCAATCGAACGCAAGGTGGAATGTGTCTTTGCTTTCTGACAAAAAGTGGATGTGAACCTCTGTCAGGGAGAAATGCGATGTTTAAAAAAAGTATCAGGAATTCAGTCATAACGAAGTAAATGCGCATTTGTAGTTCAACTGAGGAGACGACTGGAAGCGAATAGACGTAACGTTCCGTCAAATCCCAGACAAAATATTCCATGATTTTCAAATCTGAGGAAGGATCCGTCCACTTCACGTCGCCTCCGAAGCCAATCCATCTGCCTGGGAAATTCGCATGTTACCATTGTCTGACGCCAGGCCGCAACAATCGGCGCGACCCGCGAACATCATGACAGTGACCTTTGCGCTTGTGAGCTTTCCTTGCGACTTTTCGTGGCCCAGCCAAAAGAGGCCTTGCTAACGCTCAACCTAAATGGGCCTGGCTGTTGGGCCCGGACAACAGGCTCACCCAGTCCTTGTTCTATGAACGGAATGACAGGAGGTCACCTGGCATGGAATCATATCAGAATAGCAAAAGCATAATCGAGAAAAAAGCCGAAAATACGATAACAACAACGCGCAGCATGTGCAACACATCGATGTCTTACAGTATATTATTGAAAACATCTTTCATTGTTTTTGGACAAAGGTAGCGGCCCTTTCATAAAAACAAAAAAACAGCGAGCAAAGGACTAACATTCACAGTTTCTTGCCTTGCTTTCGCATCGGCATATTACCTCACAAGTCATAAATGATGTAGTTCGGGCCACCAAAGATCAGCTGCGCTCAATGTAAAAAGTATCTACATATTCCAAAAGAAATTGACCATGACCATTGAACCCCGAACCAATATGCTCTAGTCGTTTTATTTTCGACCTAAAAAAACAACCCCTTCGACAAGCTTGGATTTCTCATCAGATCAGCTTGAAGAGCACCGTCAGGTGCTTTTCAAGCTGATCTCTTGAGAAATCCTAGCTAATTTGGTTAAAATTGGATGCTACATTAAGCTGGAAATCGGTTTTTTGTTTTTCGGGGTTCGCACCTCATTTGCACTCAAGGGGTTGGCGAAAATTCCCATTTTCGTACTCATCCAAGACATTTGCCGGATACCGGTAAAATTGGTAAAATTGGAAATTGCAAATCACTTTTTTGTTTCGGGGGGTTCGCACCCAATGTACACTCAAAAGAGGTTGAGCGAAAATTCCCACCTTCGTACTCATCCAAGACATTCGCCGGATACTTCCATATGCCAATTTTGGTAAAAATTGCGTTCCGCTGCAATTAACTCTTTTTGTTTCGAGGGGTTCGCACGCCATTTATCCGACACCCAAAGTGGTCGAGCGAAAATTCTCATCTGCGCACTCAGCCAAGATATTTGCCGGACACAACATCATGCCAATTTTGGTTGAAATTGCGTTCCGCTTTCATTCACTTTTTTGTTTCGGGAGGTTCGCACCCCATTTACACCCAATAGAGGTTGAGCGAAAATGTCCATCTTCGTACTCACCCAAGATATTTGCCGGATACCTTGTGCCAAATTTTGGTAAAATTGGACGTTGCGCAAATCACTTCTTTGTTTCGGAGGGTTCGCACCCCATTTACACTCAAAGGTGTTGAGCGAAAATTCTCATCTGCGCACTCAGCCAAGATATTTGCCGAACACAACAGCATGCCAATTTTGGTGAAATTGCGTTCCGCTTTCATTCACTTTTTTGTTTGGGGAGGTTCGCACCACATTTACACCCATAGAGTTGAGCGAAAATTTCCATCTTCGTACTCAGCCAAGATATTTGCCGGATACTTCCTTATGCCAATTTTGGTTTTTACCCAATTTTGGTCAATGTTTATGTTTCGGGGGTTCGCACCCCATTCACACTCGAAGGGCTTGAACGAAAATATCCATCTTCGTACCTGGACTAGACATTTACCGGATTGTGTGTGTGCCAACTTTGCGGTTAAAATTATACGCTGCGTTCCGGTGCAAATCACTTTTTTGTTTCGGGGGGTTCGCACCCCATTTATAGTCGATTGAGTTGAATGAAAATTCCAATCTCCGAATTCAGCCACAAGATATTTTCCGGTCACTACTTCCTGTCAAATTTGGTTAAAATTGGACGTTTCGTGCCGCTGCAAATAACTTTTTTCGTTCGGGGGGTTCGCACCCTTCACAATCGAAGGGTTTGAACGAAAATGCCCATCTTCGAACTCGTCCAAGACATTCTCTGCACACTACTTCCTGCCAAATTTGGTTAAAATTGGACGTTGCGTACCGCTGCAAATAGCGTTTTTCTATCGGGGGGTTCGCACCCCATTTACAGTTGAAGGGGTTGAACGAAAATGCCCATCTTCGAACTCATCTGAGTCATTCGCCTAACACTATCCTGCCAAATTTGGTTAAAATTGGACGTTGCGTGCCGCTGCAAATAACGTTTTTCTATCGGGGGGTTTGCACCCCATTTATAGTTGAAGGGGTTGAACGAAAATTCCCATCTTCGAACTCGTCCAAGACATTCGCCGCACGCTACTTCCTGCTAAATTTGGTTAAAATTGGACGTTGCGTGCCGCTGCAAATAACGTTTTTCTATCGGGGGGTTTGCACCCCATTTACAGTAGAAGGGCTTGAACGAAAATGCCCATCTTCGAACTCGTCCAAGACATTCGCTTCGCACTACTTCCGGCCGAATTTCGTCAAACTTGGACGTTGCGTTCCGCTGCAAATAACGTTTTTCTTTCGGGGGGTTCGCACCCCATTTACAGTCGAAGGGGTAGATCGAAAATGCCCATCTTCGAACTCATCCAAGACATTCGCCGGATACTACTTTCTGCCAAATTTGGTTAAGATTGGACGTTGCGTTCGGCTGCAATCGTGTACACAATGAATGCAGAAGCTACCAAAAGGGCTCGCAAGCTCGCCTAAATTAGAAATTAAAGTTTCACAACACCAATCTACTATAGCCGTCGAAATGGCTGCTGATTTTAAGCTGAGTGTGATTGCTAATGGAGAGTCTGGCAAACGGTGAAGTGAAGGTACATTCAACGGCAGAATTTCGGAAGCTTTGATTTATTCGAAATCCCTTTTGACGTTGCCATGGAAACCGTTTTATTTGTTTTGCGACTGACGGATGTGCAATCGTATAGAATAAAATTTCACATTTTTTCACCGATCGCCGAGAAAAATTAATCAGCTCTTCGTTTCCGTAAATGATAGAAAAATTCCAAATTTGGGCTAAATTTGTTGAAAACGTTTTGAGTTATCGATTTCCATCGAAAATCGACAATTTAAAACAGGGCTTGTGTTTTCAGTTTCCAGTTAAAAATAACATTTTGTCTTTGCAGACGACGCATTCGCGTCTGCTAAAGACAAAACAATAACGAATGCTAAAAACATTAGATTTAATTTCTTACTATGGCCAATGACTTTGGGTTTGCGTTTAAGGGCCTACATGTAGTTCTGGTGAAGGTGTCGTCATCCGTGGTTAAAAATAAACTTCCGAAGCATAAAACTGGATGCAGCTCGGAAGTATGCATGGGATCAAAGAAATTTCAGAGCAAATGTCTGTGGAGAATTATGGTTAAACTTGGCGCAGTACACTTTTTTGTATCATTGTTGTTTTGTATCATAATAACAGTCTTGTCTTATTTCATGACACAGACTTTTCCTCATTTTCCTTTCGACCTGGTTGAGAACACGACCTTGAGAAATAGTGGGCCGAGGGCGTAGCCTTAAAGAATTGATCATTGCTCCGAACGGAAGAATCCTTTGAGAGAATGAAATGACATCTTGGCTCCACGTTGCTAGAGTAGAGCTGATGTCGCATAAAATGGTAAAATGACAGCAGACGCAGTTTGATTGAAAAGGTCCACAACGTTAGCACGATAATATCTTGTGAAATGTTGATGAGTGGTACCCTGTTTCTCTACCTGATTCACGCACTCGTACATCACAAATATCCGAAATAAAAATGTCTGTCTGGCGGAAGTTTGGATGTAATTGGCCAGCAATTCTTCTGCGGTTTCAGAAGTTTCGTAGGTATGTCAACTTCTGTCAGCTACCAACACACAAAAGTGCAAGTTCTCTGTTGATGACATCGTGGCTGATGATGGCAACCTTGATAATGTAAAACAGTGGAATGAATTTTTTACCTTCAAGGAATGATTCATATTGACTTCATGTTGTCTTCGAGAGAGTACTCAGCATTTAATAACACGTACTCTCGAATTCGATGAGCTAACAGAAAACTAATAAACACGAACCGATCTTACAGAGGTGCAGTTTTCAAAAACGCAGCCCGTTGGCGTATTTGCACGCTTTCCAACAAAAAATGATGGTGGTTGGCTTGTCCGCGGAGCGAACGGATCCCAAATCCGATTAATTTATTTTATGATAAGCAATTACTCTCTTTCTCCCAACGAAATTATGCATCTATGGATGGTATGAGGGCTGCAGAGCACATTGTGATCAAGGATGTTGCTGCGCTTGTTCTCTGCAACAGTTTAAATACACTTAAGAAAAACACTTTAAGAACACTCAAAGAAACAATGTTTCACATTGTTTTTTGAGTGTTCTTGAGTTTGAGTTTTTGAGTTTTGAGTTTCAGAGTTTGAGTGTTCAGTTTGTTTTCACACTTTGAAATATTGTTTCTTTGAGTGTTCTTCTTCAGTGTTTTGTGGCAGAGAATAAGCACAGCAACATCATTGATTATGTGCCTATTGCAGAGATTTCTCTGGCAATGGACTTAATGCTAAACTTCCTTGGTCTATCTGATTTCCGGTTTACCCTCCAATTGCTTGCAGCCATCTCAATGGTGTAAGGCGTCTGTAGGATGGCGACTATGGAGGAACGTAGGATTATCTCCTTGGCCACTGTATGAGGTGAGTGAATGTAGGTTTTTCCAGTGTTAGGTACAAAACATCCATATATTTTAATTATTTCGGATGTTGTCATAGCTACTTGTTCTGATAAATCACGTAAACATGGTTTCATTTTAGGTTAATCTTGGGTTGTACCTATCTGTGCTGTGATTGGTTAAATTGTCGCATATTTCTTCCCGAGTTCTCGAAAGAAAAGATATTTCCAGAGATGATTCTTTTCAAGCAATATTTCTGTTAAAGTCCATTTCCACCCGTTTCTCTAGATTTAGTAATTCAATAATTCTAAATCGACGGGAAACCATCCGCCACGCTGAATCACTGTATATCATGATGACATTTTTAAGTTCTTAAAATCACCAAATTGGAGCACTGGTGGTTTCGACATGGAACACATTTGGCAGACCGTTAATAACCTTGTACTCAGATAGCAGTAGTCTTTTCGGGATAGTTTGGAACACCAAGCCCGAAATTGGTAAAGCGGTTTTGTCAGAAATCAGGAACAGAAGCGAAATAGGAGAGAAAGTGTCCAAGTCCCTCACATTTAGCATTCCAAATCCCCATGTTCGACATTTGTGCTGAAAATTTGCTCCAATTCGTTCCAAATTACAATATGTTTGCGCTCCACGTCGCTCCAGTGTTCCACGTTTGTGACGGAAATATTGTGTTCCAGGAATTCATCAGGTGTTTCAAAAAGATTAAAAATAGAAAGTTCGCATCAACGTACATATATTAAATGTTGTGAAGATGTGATCTTGCTATTTTCCTAAAGTAGTCTTTACATCATTGTAAATCCCATTCATCATGCTGCAGGTTTCGAGTCATAGATTTTTCAAAAACCTAATGAAATTGTTATAAAACTAAATTTCTATTCAATTAAGCATTACAAGCCTTTAAAAATTTAAACGAAAAATCACAAAATATAGGCAAATTATTTAAGTTAGTTACTTCTGCTAGTTCTGTTGCGGGCTAGTTACTTCTTCCGATACTATTTCTAGGCCGCCAGCTTTATGATTTCGACCATCATTAAAGCTTGGCTTGAGTATACCTGGGGTGTTAATCTTTGAGCAACCGTCATGATGAATCTCTTCCGGAGTCGTGAAATCTTTGTCAGGTGACATATTCCACCTTCCAATGATATTTTAAGAATGCGGGAATATTTCCCTTCCATCTGTCTATATACGAATTGTACAGGTCTGGATTCTCCTGCCGTAATAGTAGAGCTTGTGTTATCAAGTGTTGGCACACACGTCAATTACCACGTCATATGGGAAAGGCATATTTTCAACAAAACCTGCTCTCGTAAAAAATTAACGCAAATTAGTGCGATCATTCTCACATTGCGAGTAAGAATATTGAGGACATTTACAAAAACCTTTTCCATTGCTGCGTAGCATGAAAGGCCCAGTATTCAAAGGCAAGCGTTAAAACACCAACAGTAACCAATCAGGATCTCTTGTAACTGTTGAAGTGTAACTGTTCTCTTGTAACTAAAAATGTCACGATGTTTTGCACAGCGCTCGGTGGGAAATTTTCTGTGAGGCGGCTTTATATTACATCGGTAATAAATACGTCCACCCAATGAACTAGGAGCTTTTGATTGTGCACGATATCACACCAGTGTAAGCAGATCACTGGTCAGATATGTGTTACATTGACGAATATTGTCTCGTTTGAGATCGCATGCCTGCGTCCCCGAAACTGATTGATCTGACAGATGCTCGGGCTTTCACCAGTTCTGTATTATTGTAGCTATAGCAGTTTTGTTCTAAGCATTAAATTTACCCAAAACATTCTCAATATTGCAGATACTTCGACATCAATTTGAGAAGTTCCGATCATTCCTCTCCAATCTGTCTGTTAAAAACGAACAATCAGATTGTTTTGGTCTGGCGTCATTGGTTGGTAATCAATTCAAGGAAAAGGGCATATCTTCCCCTCTCGTGCCGCGTGTAAGCGAACAATTATTCATCTGTATTGGTGAAGTGGCATTATCTGATTCACCGAACAAATCTGGCGATGAACTATTCTAGTTCTAGGCTGGTGTAGAGTTATTGTGGCTGATGTGTGTCGGCAGATTTATGCTTTTAAGGGATAAGAGAAAACGCTGACAGAGCATGGAAAAAGTGGAGGTCACATTCTTCGAGGAAATGGGAAAGCTGAAGGGAGAAAAAATCATTATATTTCATTTAATGAACGCTGTCTGCTATTGAAATGTTTTAGCCAATATTCACCACCATGTGGCCGCACAATTTGTTCTCATCTGGCATCTTTTGTGTCTTCATTAAGTCAGATCTTCATAAAGTTGGACCATAAAGTCGGATCATAAGGTCGGAAATAAATTTGCATAAAAATCCGGTGTCAACTTTAAACCAGTATTGATCTCCCAACGTAGATATTTATCCGTTCATCTCTTGGCTATCGTATATGTTAGGTAGGCGATAGCTAAAGATAACAGTCCGTTTTACCTTTCAGACGGGCCCGTCGACCTTCTCGCACTGCGCGTGATTTAAATGAAAATTACCTTTTAGACGCGGCACACCGAATATTTCCGTTTGTGCTTGCCAAATACACAACGGTATTTAACTTATGATAGTGTCGATTTTGTGTTGATTCGAAACAGAACCGACTTTCAAAAGACACAGGCATATTCACTGACGACGAAGTCATAAGCAATGTAAGAGAATTTTTGATAGTGCAGATCAGCCACGTGTTGGCCCAAGATGTGGATACAATATCGTTTCAAATCGGATTCTTCACCGCATCAGCCGAATCCACCAAGTCCGCCACATCAGTCGCATCCCAAAACGTCGAACGGCATACGCCGAATATCTTAAGGCCGCATAAACGTCCACCGCATCTTGAACAGCCGCACTTTCTTCGCATGACGAATGTGCGCAAGAAACGCGTCAGCCGCATCTTTAACTCCCAATCCGCAGAAACTCACGTCGCCGTATCGTTAACCAGATATTGAACCGCTTCTGTTAGCTCTAGTTTCTCAGCCGCTGCATTTCCATGCGCCAAATCCACAGTCCCGGAAATGGAAGAACAGAGCCCCTAAACATTCCCACAGTCACAGTTCCAAAGCCAGTCGACCACCGCATCAATTACGTCCAGCACATCTTTCCACCGCATCAGCCGTTTCCATCACATTTCGCAATCCCCGGCGGCGCAAAATATAAGAGATAAGCAATCAGGAGCATACACTTTCAGAATGGTTGCGACTGGAGAGGATGCGGCGTTTATTGTTGATGTTTTCGGTGACTTGATTGATGCTGCGGGAAAGCATTTGGACGGTCAGGCGGATGAGGTACGGTATTTCCTAGCTCAATCGAATCGGATTTCTTACTTTTGAAGAACCGCATCTCCTCGCTTCATTCGAGACTGATATTTTCATTGAATTTCGACTCGTAAATTATTGCGGTGATAACCCCAACGAAAATGACTTTTATTCTCTGCAGAAAAATAGACCGGAAAACGGGCAATTCAGCATCAAAACAACAACTCAGTTATTTTCTGACACATCACATATTTATAATTTTCCATATTTCAGATGTATATTTTGATGTTTATCTTGTGCGCATTCTCACCCATTCATGTGCAAGGAGCACCAAAATTCTATTCTCTGCATCGTCGACAAGACTGCATTGTACCGAAGGCCATCGCAAAATTAACCGGAAAGCTTCAGGAAATGCAAAATGCCAGCGAAGAAATGTTTCCGGAAAAATTATTAGCAGACTTCAAATTTCAGCCGGCTTTCGTGTTCGCTTCAAATGCCTTGATGAAAGACGGAAATAATTCTATGTTTGGGACATATATGAAAACGGAGAAGGGTTCCAATGTCTTCATTCCATACAAAATCTCTAACGGTTAGCATATTTTTTTGTTCTAGTCTGGATAAATAATTTATCGCATGATAGCCAGTTGTGGTGTTTTTAGTCAAGACTAGTTTAAGGTGATAACTTTGCGATTGATAATCATGGTGGTCGGTCCCTTCTTCTAACAAATGTATTTAGGACATGTGTGATTTTTGTGCAACTAAATAGCAACTTCGACAATGCGAAAAATAACAAAATCTGATAGAAATAATTTATCTATCATTCACTATTCCAAATAGTGAATGAAATCTAATTGGCTCTCACAGTCAGCAAAAATTTTATCCCAATTAAGTGTTTGAAAAAACCTGATTTCTTCAATGATGACCCATCATTTAAAGGATTTTTCACTTCATGAAAAAACTTAAAAGCAATTTTTTCGTCTCACTTTGTTTATCAAAAACAGAATTTTCGGCTAAAATGCAAAATTGATTGGGATTTCACTGATTAATGGGAAAAAGAAAAATTTTTACACCAAGTTTTTTAAATAGTTTGTCTGAGATAAATTGCACTTGTTCTTTTTTCACGAAGTTCTGTACTTTTAATAGAAGAGACTTATCTTCTTTATCCAATGTTGCAATGTTGATTTGCGTGCGGGGAAAATTAATGATGTCCACAAAAAGAAAGATCAAAGAAAAAAAAAACAAACAAGCTTTCCCACACATTTTAAACAAGGATCAAAAACCTACTTTCCAGGAAACTGAAGATTTACCGATTAGCTTTGGTAACCAATCGCCCGATTGGCTCTTGGGTAGAAGATCCTTCTACTCCGCTATTTTAACATATCTGTTAAAGTCACAAAAAGTACATTTAGGCTGCTGTTGTGACTATTGAAATATTCCAGGTGCCAAAACAAAAATTTAAAAGAATAACATGCTGCAAAACATGACAAAAAGTTTTAAATTTTAAACGATTTTAAATGCCAATTTTGTTGAATATTTATCTAATGATGTATTGGGCTGAAATATTTTACAAGAATTTACTTCACCAGAACAAGCGAGCGCATAATTCGAATCATGAGTTTCAGCTGTGGGAGGTGTTCCAATCCGCCGGCGTGTGCATTTTTTAGAAAAACCCTAGAACTTATGATTCGACACCGAAAAAAACATCGTCATCAAACTCAGAAAAACGCAAAAACTCGAAAATGATCAGCCTGTCACCCCACTACCAGAGATCGCACTGAGAATGGACTGGGCTCAAAAGTCTTATGCCCAGTTTTTTCAACGCGGATCAAAATCTGATCCGAGATCAGGAGCCATTGATCTCGGATCAAGTTGAATTTGAGTTTTTTTGGATCTGATCCGAGATCACGCTGTCGAAACTGATCCTGGATCAGTGGCTGATCTCGGATCAAAATTGTGTGTTTTTCCAAGGTGACTCAAGTCCTGATCTCGGATCAGATCCAAAAAAAAATCAGATCTCGGATCGAGCTGGCTCTGATCCGAGATCAAATCTGATCCTCCATTTTTAGCGGATCAAGGGGGACAATTGAATTTCCAGAGTGGGCAAAATTGGCATTTGAGTTGACGTGTCATTGGTTCGCAGAGTTGCACTGTTTTTGTAAAAACTGGGCATTCGAAAAACAAACTGGGCATTTCGTCCGAACGGTTGCACTTTGCGGCGATTTATTTTTTGCATATTTTCCTCACTTTTGACTCTGCTTTAAGCACATTTTATTTATTTTTACCTGCTTCAAAATTAATTTAATCCTATTTTTTTCATTTGATTCCAATGATGCTGTGTGAAGACGCAGTGTCTTTGTTTTGTCCTGCAACGATCGAACACAATTTTTTTCTTTTTCTGAACCTTTCCAAACGAAAGAAAACGAGAGGTCACTAATAATTACTTGAGCGACCATGCCGTCTCCCGATTGACTGCAAATCACGTCCGCGAATTTGGTCTTCTCCAGATAAAATCAGGTCTTTATTGGAACTGTTATCGAAAGAACAAGACGCATGAAAAAGACAAGAAAACTCTGCTCACTGCGCCAAACTTCTTTTTCAGCATCTTAAACGTTGACACGACAACTGCAACAAAGTTCACAAAATTTGTCATGCAGCTCGCCAAAATCCACACTTCCAAACAACAGCCAAATGATCACTCATCAATTTTGGAAAATTTTGCGTTCAGCTGGGTTTGAACCGGTACCTGTGACTCCGCAGCCGGACGCGCTACCGTTGCGCTACATCCCCCTGTCGGCAATTTGTTTCAAAAATGTCAGTTTACACTTTACGCCGACACGCGCTTGAAAAAGGTTCCTGTTTGACGGCGTTCCTTCGCAAACGTCCTCTATTGTCATGGCAACGAAAATGCGCATGTGAACTCCAATGCAAAGCCTGTTCCAGCATTTTGCTTCAGAAACTGATTCGAGATCAGAAATTCTCTCTCATCCGAGATCAGTGCCTCTGATCTGAGATCAATTGATCTCGGATCAGATTGCTGAAACAAACTCAACTCATTTTGATCTCGGATCAGAAGATCAGAATCTGATCTGAGATCAATTGATCTCAGATCATCTCCACTTTGATCCGTGTTGGAAAAACTGGGCATTAGAATTTTACACCCTTTAATAGGTACTTTTCTTTCGGATTTTTTTTCGCAAGTTTGTCAGTTTTGGAGTGCTGCCATGTTATCGACAGAAGAAAATTTTTGCTATTGCTTGGAAGGTGCTTCGCTCATTCCAGAAGTGAAATACCCGGATCAGAAAATTCTTACTCCCGAAAACACACGACAGACGCAAATTATCCCTGCTTAACCCGAATTTTTTATTTTGTATTGCATTTAATGTCGAGGTAAGGCCTTTGCAAAAAACAAAACGAAAAAGAATGTCGCAAACGTGATGTTCGCATCTTCTTTTTACATGTGTCTTTGCCCCACATTGCGCCTGTTTCTGATCGCAAGCGAAAAGAACGAGCAATTGCGGACGAATACATGTAACTCTGCTCCTTTCCAAAATAATGCGCAGAATTATCTCAGTTGGCCCTGCTCCGGGCGACTCGACATCGGTGTGTTTGATTTTCCGTAAGATCTCTGAAATGACACCTTCAAGCAATGACCTAGGTCATTGCTGTTGTTGTCTTATCTGACTGTCGGCAGTATAATAGAATAAGTTGATCTTTTTGGCGGCAATACTCGTATTTATTCGTATGATTCTTCACATAAATTGATTTCCGGGAACCTTTTTGCGAACTTCAGTCGCTTTCATGGTCATGGGCCACGGGTTTGGCAATGAAAGTGCAAAGATCATTGGAATTGTTTTCTGTATTCGGGATGTAAACCCGTGAGACTTATCGCCTCTCCAACTAAAACTACCCTTTGCTGCTTAAATGAAATGAAAATGAAAATGAAAAATGAAATGAAAAATGCGTCCTTTCTTTGTGCGCACTCTGCTTCATTGTGCACAAGTTCCTGATATTGCCCGTTGTGCTATTCTTTATTTTTTCGACCTCTTAATTTACTCTGAACCTTCTATAAAGCTCATAAACTATTTTATCCTGCAAATTAAGAATTCCAGGATTCGCTGCGAGTGCTCTGTCGAAGCCTCGGTGTAACCGCGGCAATACCAAAATTTCGGGTCGATTACATGTTTCATATACTCACGGTGGAGACACGATCTCGGGGTATAAATTGTTGTGGCAGAAAATATACCGTTGCTGTTTTATGTCGCTGCTGCGGCATAAAGTTTCGGCAGAAAAAGTTGAAGACATGATGTCCATTTATGCCGAGGAAAAACCTCAACCTGCGGCAGATATTCCTATGCGCTTGTATTTCTGCCGTAACTTTAAACCGGAGACAGCGTCTATGCTTTTACTCGGGAATAAAATTCCGCCGCCTGTGATTGGCTGTGGCGCGCAGTTTCTTACATCAGTGACGTTACATCTCGTTCAGTGCATCGTTTCTTTTCAATGCAAGCATGAGGCAGTGCCCTTTTTCCGCAAAATGTTATTTGGCTCCGTTCGATGGCCGCAGGTGGGAGACCCAGCTCCGAGCAACTGTTCCGTTGAATACGTTGGCACACAAGATAATCGCGGGGGTTGAATGTTTGACCGAGAATTGACAACCTCTCCGAGTGGTTTGAATTCTCCTTCCAATTTGAATCTGAGCGCACAGCCCGTCTTCACAATACATTTCAGCCGCTTTGCAACCTGAACACTGAAATGAGACAAAGTTGAAAAAGAGCTCTAGATTGGAATCAACGGCCATTCAACTCGGGGATTTTTTGGAAGCCCATATCTGGAATTGGTGCTTATGAGCGCATTTGAGTACTGAATGCTTTCTCAAAATTTGTTGCACGCGCACGCCCAGGCGCTGTACACACACAACAATCAACCCCGCGGGTACCGAAAAAGTGTCTTTTGGGAAATTTAGGGGCCCACATCTCGTTATGAGGGGTCGGAGCACAATATGAATTATTCCGAGTGTTTTTGGACAACCATGTTTATGGAAGGGGTTTGCAGTTCGACTTTCGTTGTTGCCAAATTTGTGACTTTCCCAATCTGACCAAACCTCAATTCTCGAAGTCCATTTTTGTTGTTCATCGTCTGGCGGTATCTGCGAGATGCCACCAGTTGGTGCACGCTTATTGCGCCAACAAAATGCCTGTGGAATTGGATGCTTTGAGCGGCGGCTTGGATTCTGGAATCCAATCTTTTCTTGGGTCTGCATTTTCCAAGACACGTTTCCAAGACACGCGCAATGTCAGTTCTTGATTTTTGTGCCAGAAGCGGAGTGCAAGTTCATCATTGAACTGATTTCATTGACACCCGCATTATCGAATGAAAGGAACACATCATTGCCAAGTCGGTAGAGACATGCGTCCATGATCTTGGCCCACATGATTGTTGAATTTCGACCCATAATCGCCAGGAATAGTTGTCAATTTGCCATGTTGTTGCCTACAGGCAAATGAAACGTCCGCGAAATTGGCGACGCGGTTTCGGAAAATGTTTTTGGTTCACTTGCCTGCTGACCCATACCTACTGTTTGTGCGTTTATTTTGCTTGATTGGCACCGCGCTCATTCGAGGATTCCTTGTCATATGTACGACCTGCATTTCGATTATTGAATGACCTCTTCCCATCATTCCGGAGTTTTTGGAGCTTTTTCTTCCTCACAGTCGTGAACACAAAAAGGATGTTTCCGAAATTCCCCGATTGAAACGCCACGAGATAGGCGTTCCTAGAAATGATCCGCGCCGAAATGTTTACGCCGATATGTTCTTCTCGCGGAAAACCTTTTCGGGTTAAGTCGTTTATAAGGGGAACACGAGTGCACGGTCTTGAGGAAACATTTTCGGAAAATATCACCACTTCGCCGTGCAATTGTGTCCCCCCTTCGGTGACTGAATACACGGACAGGGACATTTCTTTGTGTTTCAACAACCAACAGGTTTTTGTTGTGGCCTTTTGTTCGTTTTGCATAAAATAATTGGGTCGTTACAGGTTAGATTCGGTTACGTTTTGCATTTCTTAAATTACTGGGTCGTTACTTATTTTCTGGGCTACAGGTGGCTACAGGCTACAGGGCTTCACATGGCGCGTGAGAAAAATAACAAAAAAGGTCGACAGCTGGTCAATGATTGACAGCCCCATTGTTCATGTTCGTCAACTCGCTTCGGACAGGGATTGACAACATCGTCACTGAGCAGGTTGCACTTACTGTCACGCCGTGTGGCGCCAGCAAAATAAAATTCGTTTGGACATCCCTGCCTTCTACCTGCATCATAAAGATGAAAATGAGGTCACGCGCCATGTTAGGTCGGCCCGACTTTAGGTTAGGTAAGGTTAGGTTAGGATGGGTCAGATTTGATTTGAAACAAACCTAACCGAACCGAACAAAATAAGTAACTACACAATAATTTAAGAAATGAAAAATGCAACAAAAAACCACACAAAACAACAAAAACCATAAACACTTCCAACAAAAACATGTTGGTTTGGTTGTTGAAACACAAAGACATGACACATACGGCCTTCGGTACACCCTGTTCCGTGTCTGCAGTCACCGAGGGGGGACAAAATTGCACGGCAGAGTTGAGATATGCTCCAAAAATGTTTCCTTGCGATAGTGCAATAGTGTCCCCCCTTATGAACGACTTAACCTCACAGCAGGTGAACATCGCATCCGCACAGGCGGAAGTTTGGGAACGAAGTTGGGTGAACGGAAGTTGGGTGAACGAAATCGAGAAATCGTTCAATGCAGATGTGGCAGGCATTCAGTATAGGCCTATTTCCGTCTTGCCTTCTCAAGTGCGTGTGTACCGCGAACACAATCATGCTCGTACCATACTCCGCTATGCTCGTACGAATAAACGTCTTGCAAGCCAACCCACATTTCGTCCACCTTTGCAAAGAAATCAAATCGCAATGGAGGTGCTGCTGGGAACCAATGTCAGACGTTCCTGCGGCCTTTCGTGAATTTCACCCTGTTCCACATGTCAGCTCGGCAGGAAGGTTCCATTCTATCCGTCGACATAGAGTTGCCGAAAAGGCCGCAATGCCTGAACTTTGTCCACCACCTCCAAGGGATATTGCCATTCATTCTGGCCAAGCATGGCAAGAGTTGACCGAATTCCGATTGCTGCGACAACTTGTTCAAAATGTGAATTCCTTCCATTTTCTTCAGTTTTATCAGTTATCCCTGAACTTATACCATCACCGGCGAAGGAATAAAGTTGGAGGTATAAATCGACAGGAAATAGCCGTTTTCTGCTGCGGCATAAATTATTCCTCGGAGTGTGTCCCCGGTTTAAACAGATAAAGCATAACTCTTGCTGCGGCAGAAAAATTAGTTCGGAACTAATTTTTTGCCTTATTCTTCAAGTTATGCCGCACATCATGTCACCGGTTTCGCTTATTTCGCAGTTTCTGCCGAGACATAACGCTATACCTGGACATCGTGTCTCCACCGTCAGACATCCAAAATACGCGGGCCATAGGAGATTTTTGTCAGACTTTTGAAGCAATGGGCAATGTTATTCCCCATCTAGTGAGCGCTGTTAAATGCATTCCTTCATGCAATGCGTTTTGCGGCGCATGCGAAATGGGGAATTACATTGCGCCGTGCTTTAAAAAGTCTGAAAAACTCGCCTATGGCCCGCGTATTTAGAATGGCTCCGTATGTATACTTTGCAGATCTCGAGTCACTAATTCTTTTCAATAATCTTCTTGTGGACGCTAATCTGAAGAAGGTCGGTGACGACAGCACTGTGGATGTACAAACAATAAGGGGAAATCTAGACAGTTTTATCCGGAGAAACCCAAACATGGAACAGTATATTCGCAATCTTTTCAGGTAAGCTAGCCTTCGATGAAGTTCAGATATTGGAAAATGCATGAGAAAAATGAGATGCAGGAAGATGCATCCACATAAAAATGAGCATCTCGCTGCAATAAATGAAATGCAGGAAAATGCATCTGTTTTTAAATGAGCATCTCGCTAGAATTTTACAGGTCATGTGTTAGAACAGATACGTGCTTTCTTTGTTTCCGTAGAGCAGTTTTTAAGTTTTTCAGTTTCCCTTTTACGATGATCGCTTCACCATGGTGATGATCGTTGTGCATTATACATACATGTAAATATTTCTTCGCATTAGCTGTAGTTGCTTTAGTTTTTGTCCTTGGCAAGTGAGATTCTTTCATATTCCCAGGTCTATATTCACTCTAATTCAAAATGTCTTAAAACTAGGAACGCGTGAAAGTAAACTTTGCGCGTAGTAGGCGAGCTTGTTGTTTTAAGCGTGTGGAGTTTAACCGTTCCTAAAACCCGGGTTTTAAAACCTTTCTCGGACCATCGTGACATAATCCGTGCACAAACTGATGTGTGAATAACCCTTTCTGAGCCTTCAGCCTGATAAATGATCCCTATCAGCGCAACAGTTTCGTTCAAAATTTTCAATGACAAAATGTTGAACTCGTCAACTGTTCAATAAAAAATTTTCCAACTTTCCAAGAAAGATGAAGGAAGATCAATGTTCGTGCACAAAACGGTTCCCAATCTTGTTCGGTTGTTTCTCCGTTAGATAGGCGATCCAATTTTTAGACGACCCAGATTGCCTTTTGAAAAAGAAAGAGAATGCCTTGCACTTTCATTTGTTGGCTTTATGCCGTCGGTAGTCGATGGATTCCAGTTTCAGTGCTGTTTCCAAAAAACGGAGAAAGTTGCTTAATGTCTCCAAAAATAAACAAATATTCCCCCAAATGAATATGAAATACCTGGTTTGGCTGATGAAAGCGTCTGGAGATTAATTCAGGAAATTGCACCGAAAATCATGCTTTATCAAACAAAAGAAAGAAAATTGGTTCCGTCTTTTTTGGAATTCCTATTGCACTGCGCAGGTAAAAGGCAAAACATTTCGACTGAACGTGAACTTCGAGGTTGGGGCATGGTTGAACATCAAACGAAAAGCAACCTTGCTTCTTCTTTAGATAGCTTCAATAACCGTCGCGTGCCACTTCCACCGCACCCAGAACAAAACAAACTTTTCGATGGGGGGCATATCCCCCAGACTCCAAAAATTGAATGTTCGTCTAAATGTTGTCTCAATCTTCGAGTTTTCGTTTTTCAAGACCGCTGGACACCTCCTGATGATACGTATTTTCCGCATTCAATGTCGTCACATGACAAATTTTTCTTTCAAAGTCTCGATTCCCAAACGAAAACAAGCAGGTGTCCATGGTCATTGCTTTATTGCTATTATTTCTGTTATCATTTTCCCCTTTTATTTTTTTTAAATTTGTGCAAAAACACGACCCACTGCCGTTGTTCTTCTCCTTGCGTACATTGTCTCTTTTTTATGGAAAGTCAGCTGCAATATCATAAAGAGTATTGATTTCCAAACCAGGTGATCCAGTTAAATGCTGTTCAATTTCATTCTCTTGAACTTCAATGTCTTTAATTGCAAATCTTGGACATTTAAAAAAACAATTATCGTCCCTCTCAATTCCTACCACGAAAAATTCTCGAGAAGACTGATAAAAAGGAAATCCCATGATGTGCCACACATACCAAAAAAAAAACTCAAAAGACACGGATGTGTGGTTGCGGAAACTTTAATCCCAATCCAGGGTAACTGTGGTAAACATTATCAAAGTAATCACACATTTCCTTCTGTTAGCGCTTGTCACGCTACAGCGCTTGTCCATATACAGGATGTTCCACTTAAAAGAGGCCCCTATGGTGTTTATTTTCAATTTTTGCCCTTTTTCTGGTCCAGGCTTGCCCCGGCTATAAGATTTGGTTATCAGTGCTTGACATTGTGTTCACTGTTGATCAACGCATTTTGTGGTGGAGAACTTCGTGAAACTGAGTTCGACGTATAAGAAAGAGGGAATCCTTTAAACAACGTTTGGCATTCCTGCACGGGAAAAGAGTCCTTGCAAATGCTAATGGCGCCAAACGGGCGGTGACAGGTCAGAAACAAAGGCGCAAAAGGGAGCCAGAACACGGGTTGGTGGAAGTGGACATCCGCAACAGCACCCAGTACAGCGGCATTAATCAGTCCGACGTCTGGCCCAGCAGTCCCCGCCAAGCCCAGACTCTGAAAACCATGTCAATTTAACAAACCACATGCAGCAGTGAATATCATGTCAAGCAACATCGAAATCTGAAAGAAGTTTACAGCGAAACCTGAAAAGGTGGGAAAACAAACTAAAACACTCGGGGCCTCCTTTAAGTGGAACACTCTGTAGGTAAACTTGAGGGACTGGACTGCCCCTGTGCTGAAATTCGCATAGCCAAATCTAATACCTCTACATATATTTGAAAACATCTTTCATTGTTTTTGGACAAAGGTAGCGGCCCTTTCATAAAAACAAAAAAACAGCGAGCAAAGGACTAACATTCACAGTTTCTTGCCTTGCTTTCGCATCGGCATATTACCTCACAAGTCATAAATGATGTAGTTCGGGCCACCAAAGATCAGCTGCGCTCAATGTAAAAAGTATCTACATATTCCAAAAGAAATTGACCATGACCATTGAACCCCGAACCAATATGCTCTAGTCGTTTTATTTTCGACCTAAAAAAAACAACCCCTTCGACAAGCTTGGATTTCTCATCAGATCAGCTTGAAGAGCACCGTCAGGTGCTTTTCAAGCTGATCTCTTGAGAAATCCTAGCTAATTTGGTTAAAATTGGATGCTACATTAAGCTGGAAATCGGTTTTTTGTTTTTCGGGGTTCGCACCTCATTTGCACTCAAGGGGTTGACGAAAATTCCCATTTTCGTACTCATCCAAGACATTTGCCGGATACCGGTAAAATTGGTAAAATTGGAAATTGCAAATCACTTTTTTGTTTCGGGGGGTTCGCACCCAATGTACACTCAAAAGAGGTTGAGCGAAAATTCCCACCTTCGTACTCATCCAAGACATTCGCCGGATACTTCCATATGCCAATTTTGGTTAAAATTGCGTTCCGCTGCAATTAACTTTTTTTGTTTCGAGGGGTTCGCACGCCATTTATCCGACACCCAAAGTGGTCGAGCGAAAATTCTCATCTGCGCACTCAGCCAAGATATTTGCCGGACACAACATCATGCCAATTTTGGTTGAAATTGCGTTCCGCTTTCATTCACTTTTTTGTTTCGGGAGGTTCGCACCCCATTTACACCCAATAGAGGTTGAGCGAAAATGTCCATCTTCGTACTCAGCCAAGATATTTGCCGGATACCTTGTGCCAAATTTTGGTAAAATTGGACGTTGCAAATCACTTCTTTGTTTCGGAGGGTTCGCACCCCATTTACACTCAAAGGTGTTGAGCGAAAATTCCCATCTGCGCACTCAGCCAAGATATTTGCCGAACACAACAGCATGCCAATTTTGGTTGAAATTGCGTTCCGCTTTCATTCACTTTTTTGTTTGGGGAGGTTCGCACCACATTTACACCCAATAGAGGTCGAGCGAAAATTTCCATCTTCGTACTCAGCCAAGATATTTGCCGGATACTTCCTTATGCCAATTTTGGTTTTTACCCAATTTTGGCCAACGTTTATGTTTCGGGGGTTCGCACCCCATTCACACTCGAAGGGCTTGAACGAAAATATTCATCTTCGTACCTGGACTAGACATTTACCGGATTGTGTGTGTGCCAACTTTGCGGTTAAAATTATACGCTGCGTTCCGGTGCAAATCACTTTTTTGTTTCGGGGGGTTCACACCCCATTTATAGTCGATTGAGTTGAATGAAAATTCCAATCTCCGAATTCAGCCACAAGATATTTTCCGGTCACTACTTCCTGTCAAATTTGGTTAAAATTGGAAGTTGCGTGCCGCTGCAAATAACTTTTTTCGTTCGGGGGGTTCGCACCCTTCACAATCGAAGGGTTTGAACGAAAATGCCCATCTTCGAACTCGTCCAAGACATTCTCTGCACACTACTTCCTGCCAAATTTGGTTAAAATTGGACGTTGCGTACCGCTGCAAATAGCGTTTTTCTATCGGGGGGTTCGCACCCCATTTACAGTTGAAGGGGTTGAACGAAAATGCCCATCTTCGAACTCATCCAAGACATTCTCTGCACACTACTTCCTGCCAAATTTGGCTAAAATTGGACGCTGCGTACCGCTGCAAATAACGTTTTTCTTTCGGGGGGTTCGCACCTCATTTTCAGTCTAAGGGGTTGAACGGAAATGCCCATCTTCGAACTCATCTGAGTCATTCGCCGAACACTATCCTGCCAAATTTGGTTAAAATTGGACCAAGGAGTGTAGAGGAACAAGTGTACGAGGCTCTCGCTTTCGCAATGGAGAACAGACGGTACCAGATTTTTCTTCCGCAGCGCGGCGCTCGTGTCGGTCTGTGTGCAACGAAACTGCCTGCGGTGAATGGCGGTCAGCGGTGCGACGCCCATGGAAACTTAAATTTCTCTTGAACTGGGTGGCGGATTTTGATGAAACCTTCCATGGAAGAAAGCTGAAAAATTAGCGATTCCAAATACGTCATGATCCTAAAGTTTCTGCGGGCAAAGCTCGCACACTATTTGAGGAATGAAAGTATTTTGCTGAGATGCGAAAGAATTCCGGGTCCCTCACATGTATTTTCATCAATTGTGTGAGTTTTTCTGTTGTAACACGGTTACAGCCTGTGGAAGAGTTGTAGAGGAAGCTTCCAGCTTTCCAAAAACACCAAAATCACTGCGTTTGAACACCATTTCACTCATTTATCAAGAGACAATGCGACATGGAAGCATTATTTTGTTTTCGAAACAACGCGTAAATTGATGATGTGCACAACCAGGCTGGCTGGACTTTTGCGCAAAAGTCTTCAAAATTGAAGTATTTTATGTTTTCGGTGTTCTTTGAAAGATGAGCATGATCGCCAAAAGTCTTCGAACACAGACGGTCATCATTAACGTGGGTGCCAACAATTCCAAATGCCACCACAAGCGCAGTAAAACGCATGACGCTTATGTCGCATGTAAAGCAACATGTGAATTGATTTTCTTGGTGCAATGGTTACACACTGGCCCGCGAAAGTCTTCGTTTTCCAGAGATGTAAAAGGTGTTCAAATGTGAATACCAAAACCCAAAATATTCGATTTTGACGACTTTACGCGCAAATGTAGTTTTTAGTTTGTGGTTTGCTATTAGTTTGCATTTTTAGTTTTTAGTTTGTATGTTTTTAGTATTTTGATCACTCAATGCGACCAGTTTGCCGTGGAAGACGACAAATTAATCATGAACGGCCATGTGGTGTCCCCGCCAAGACAAAACTAGATGCCTGCATTGAATCGGCCTCTTGAACACGAATGTTGCACCCAAAAATTGCCCAAAACGAACCCCAAATTTCAAAATTTCTTGGGCTTCCGTCTTCTGGGAGCTCCACCCCGCCTGAACCAGGGATTTTGACTCTTGGAACCCAGAGTCCGCCCGACCCCCATTACAGGGACTTCACCCCTAGACTCCCCGATTTGGTCGGTGTCCTGATCCTTCCCTAAAAATGCATCCAAAACGAAAACCTGGAATATGACGCCCCTGAAAATTGCCAGTGTGTCGTTCCTTGTGGCTGTCGCTATCGTCACAAACAACATTCCCTAAATCTCAAAAGCCCTGTTTCACGCCCATTGTTGCGTCATTTCATGGCCATCGTGAGCAGCATTTTGTTGAATGAGCTGAAACGGCTTGGTCCCCAACAGCGCTTTCGGAATGATGATGAATCTTGAATGGCATCAAAAAGTGGCTCTTTTGGGAACTGGTTCTTTTTCAAAGTCCTTCTTCTGAAATGTTCGGAAAGGGGCCCAATGGGTGGCTGCTTGGAACACTGGAACAGAGGCCACAACACATTGTCAGGTATCCTAATGCTGACGCAAATGTTCACAATTATTGGGTCTCCCTTTGCAATTTTTGTGCATGGGAAAAAGTCGCCGTGCGTGATTACTTCATGAAATTGAAAATTGATTTGGAAAACAAACACTGACATTTCTTTATCCAGATTTTCAGCTCTCTTTCGGCACCGAAATTATCAAAATCCATCCTTAACTTGATCAACACAGAGCAACACTTACCATTTTCGTCCCGAGTTGTGGGATTTTGACATCAGATTTTGGCATAGCAATGAGATGCGCCGCATTCACCCGCAGACTGCAGAGCATTTAGATTCTGCGCTGATTTGAAGGGGCAAAGGTTGAGTCAAATGGCCACAGATTTCGATGATTTTGGTGTCAAAAGATAGGCCAGAAATTGGTGCACAACTTTGCAGCAGGTCAATCCCATGTTGCAACGGAAAATTTTGTGCTGCAGGTCATTTTGCTGAATGGAGGGCGGAAACTTTTGACGGCCTCGGAAACGGCCTTTGTTTTCCAACAACGTTTTCGAAATTTTGAGCGAGAAATAAACGACATTTCTTTGTGAAATGGTAATCTGCATTTTATTAGCTCTCGTTCGACACCAAAACCATCCAAATCCGTTCAGAACTTTTCAACATCGAACAGTTTTAACGAAACGCCCGCTGTGATTCCCATATCAATCAACAGAAAATCATGCACACAGAGCGATACCAGCGCCAAACGTTGCGAGGCAACAGTGAACTACTCAGCCTCGTACACTTGCTCCTCTACACTCCTTGATTGGACGTTGCGTGACGCTGCAAATAACGTTTTTCTATCGGGGGTTTGCACCCCATTTATAGTTGAAGGGGTTGAACGAAAATTCCCATCTTCGAACTCGTCCAAGACATTCGCCGCACGCTACTTCCTGCTAAATTTGGTTAAAATTGGACGTTGCGTGCCGCTGCAAATAACGTTTTTCTATCGGAGGGTTTGCACTCCATTTACAGTGGAAGGGCTTGAACGAAAATGCCCATCTTCGAACTCGTCCAAGACATTCGCTTCACACTACTTCCTGCCAAATTTCGTCAAACTTGGACGTTGTGTTCCGCTGCAAATATCGTTTTTCTTTCGGGGGTTCGCACCCCATTTACAGTCGAAGGGGTAGAACGAAAATGCCCATCTTCGAACTCATCCAAGACATTCGCCGGACACTACTTTCTGCCAAATTTGGTTAAGATTGGACGTTGCGTTCGGCTGCAATCGTGTACACAATGAATGCAGAAGCTACCAGTAAAGGGCTCGCAAGCTCGCCTAAAAAAGGGCTCGCAAGCTCGCCTAAATAAGTCACTATTCTCCCATTTAAGAGGGGGGACACTTTTCAGATACCCCCATGACATACTTTAAGATAGGACTGAATTTCAGACACATTTTAAGATTGAAAGGTATCTTAGTGTCTGAAATTCAGAGAGGAATTCAGATAGCAAACTGTCTTTGATCTTAATTCAAAATACAGTGTATCTTAAATTCTGGATTCATATGCACTTTATGACGGAAAGGTATATTTGATCCTGAAATGCAGATGTAGATTGTCTCAAATTAACTTGGTTTTTCAGAGAAGAATGAAAAAAGGTTCAGCCAACCATGAAGTAGGCCTAGACTGAATTCTTGCACTCACTTACAGACACAATAAAATTCACATCACAGTTTCATGAACAGGAACAATTGTTCCACAGCTCGTATTAAACATACAAGAACGCACTCATTATACATGAAGACTACCTATAACTCCAATTATGAAATTAAGGATGGCCTATTAACATCATAAATTCTTTCAGAACAGAGAACGTTCAGTGTTGTGGAATTTAATTTTGGTGCTGGTCAAAGGCCAGGATGGAAATTAGGAGAAATTTGCTTTTAACAGTAAAATTTTAAATGTGATTTTTCATTGAATACAACCGTTATGTTTCCTCATATAATTTCCATTTTTCTGTTTTCTTACATTTTCGCCCTCACTTCCCATGATTTAAGATAGCACATTGCTGTCTTAAATTAAGATAGCATAGCAGTTGCCTTAAATTAAAAAACGTAAACTGTCTTAAATTTAGACGGTGCAAACAAGGCGAAAACTGTCTGAAAATAAGAAATTCGCATGAATTATCTTAATTAAGATTCCAAATCCAAATTAAGAGAAAATTTTAAGATAACATTAATCATTTCCACCTATCTTAAATATTTTCAGACGCTTTTTATCTTTTCGTTCTTGTCTTATACGAAGAGATTACAGCGTGTTTCAGATATCTGCTGTCTTATTTTAAGATAATTTTTCAATACGTGATCCAGAGTATTTGCTGTAAAAAAATTAAACAAGGAAATTATGAAAGAACAACTCGGAACACAAATTTGCATTTCTTGGTGGATGGGTGTGTGAAGTGCACAGGAATACGGCCTATGAAAGCGATAAGAAAAATTGTGTCGCGTAAAACTCCTTCCAAACTAAATCTCTGTGTTAGTTTTGGCGCCAAATACCCATGATCAGTTCACGTATTTTTACCAAATCATTAAAAATGCAAAACAGGTGAGATATGAAAGGATAATGATATAAATTATAACTATGAAAACAGCGTGAATAAACCTCAAAAGAGGAACGATGCAACACAAACGGAAACACAAAACTTCTGGGATGACACACAATAACACCGATTGTAGCACCTTTTAGAATAAGCAGAACGCATAGTCTTTGTTTGCACTCGAAAACAACTCATCGTGTTGCTTTCCGGAAGCCTAAACGTCAGAAAGTCGGTGAGATGTGAAACCTTTAACGAAAACATAGCCTTGAACCAAGTTGCTGCCAGCATCATGCACATGTAAATCGTCACACCGATGAGCGAAAAAACCTGATGGCTGGACAGAAAACTGAATGTCTATTGGGTGGGAGACAGCAGTTGTTTTCAAATTAATGACATTTGCCATTACCTGAGAAATAACAACGGAAGATAGAAATGGGATAGAAAACAGCCTCATTATAATATCCATGTAAAATGGCTTTTTGTGGATGTTCTCTGGCAATAATAAAAATAATTAAGACTCGTTTATTTATTAAAAATCTATTTTCATCAATTTTTTAAAGTGTTGTCCTGATTAGGTAAAGAACTCGCCATTTTTGCCCGATAATCCACGCAAACCCAACATGTCTCATTTTTTGGAGACGAGTAACAAGCTATAGGAAAACTCTTTAACACACTGCGCTTCCGTATTATAGACTCTATTTGCCACACGATTTTATGTTTTTCTGTCCTGCTCACGTTTGCCGCTCAGCGTATGGGCTGAAATGAGTATTATTCTGGGCGAACTTTAAAGGCTCATTTTTTATGACCCACTTCGTTTCTAAAGAAATCAAAAGTAGGACAATTAATTCTCAAAAATTGCCTTTGGTCTGCTATAAAATATGCCGAAGTTCAAGGTCCGGATTTATTCATCAAAAGAAATTCATCATCGCATCGATGTTGTCTACCAAGCCTCTGCTTCATCGTACAAAGTGTTCAAAGTGCGAGCCCGTTAAATGAAACTTGGACGAGCAGAAATCGAAGATGAGCCACCTGCGAAAACGCAGAGATGGTGTTGTAGAAAGTTGAGAAGATTGTTTTGCCAGACCGTCGCTGTCCATTGGAGAAACTCTGTGTAGAGCCATGGCTTAGTTCAGGACATTCTGCAAAATGAACTGAACGTCCATCCGTATCAATGGACAGGCGTCAGTTCTGCAGGAAATCTCAACTTTGGACAATACAATCTCTGCATGTTGGATTGTGGCCGGACGTCGTGACCTGTGCTCATTCTTGATACCTGTTCTTCCGAGTATGGTTTAATTGAGCCCAGACTTTGACCACTTTGTATGATGGAGCAGAGGCTTTGTAGACTAAAGTCATGCGTTGGCGAGTTTCCATGGGTGAGTTTTTTTCTAATGTCAAAAAACTCGATGACTCTGCAATGTTTGATTTTGCCCACTTTCGACCAAATCGATGGCAGTTGGACTACGTCAGTCAAACTTAGAATAAAACTGAATTACAAACGCAAGATCAAAGAAATTAAGTGGACAATCATTAAAAGGCATAGTTCACCTGTCCCCAAAATATCAAAAACCTTCACCACCCGGAACTATGCCAGGTCAAAACTTTTTGACTTGCCCTTACGACCGGTTAGATCTATAATCGGCACTTCCCGATAACTGCGTAGCTTGTATTGCCTTTTCGCGGTCTTATTGACGGCCAAAGACAGATCGTTGAGGACGACTGCAGATGTTCGGTCTTTCTGACCTCTGCCGGTTGGATACAGTCTATATTTTTAAAGAAGAGGAAGAACTTTATCATCCTCGATGAAAAGGCAGGCGTTTCAGAATTATCAGCAGTTTTTTTCTGAATTAGCCTTTTACGAGCTAGTCGCGTCTGACAACATTGGATCGTCGTGTATATTCCAGAACTCTGACCATTTATATTTCCCCTCGGGAT
>JASGXE010012489.1:0-37446 GCA_030068105.1 Sinentomon sp. SZTP_YWyxl
CATTCGCTGAACAGCCACTGAACAGCATTTTTGCTCGTTGAACTGCCACTGAACAGCATTCTGGCTAACTGAACAAAATGATTCAAATGACACAAAATGATACAAAATGATTTCAAAATGATTGTCTTTTCAATTCAGTAAATTTAAAAATGGAAAAAAATGGAACAACCACTGAACAGCATTCTTCCTCGCTGAACAGCCACTGAACAGCATTCTAGCTCGCTGAACAGCCACTGAACAGGATTCTTACTCGCTGAACACGAACAGCATTCTGGCTCGCTGAACAGCCACTAGCCACTGAACAGACTTTTTACTCGGTGAACAGGCACTGAACAGCATTCTGGCTCGCTGAACAGCCACTGAACAGCACTCTTACCCGCTGAACAGCATTCATGCTAGCTGAACAGCCACTGAACAGCATTCTTCCTCACTGAACAGCATTCTAGCTCGCTGAACAGGATTCTTACTCGCTGAACAGCATTCTATCTCGCTGAACAGCCACTGAACAGACTTTTTACTCGCTGAACAGGCACTGAACAGCATTCTTACTTGCTGAACAGCCACTGAACAGCATTCTTCCTCGCTGAACAGCCGTTGATCAGCATTCTGGCTCACTGAACAGCCACTGAACAGCATTTTTACTCGCTGAACAGGCACTGAACAGCATTCTTACTTGCTGAACAGCCGCTGAACAGCATTCTTACTCGCTGAACAGCCACTGAACAGCATTCTTACTCGCTGAACAGCCGCTGAACAGCGTTCTAGCTCGCTGAACAGCCACTGAACAGCATTCTTACTCGCTGAACAGCCGCGGAATGAACAGTATTCTGGCTCGCTGAACAGCCACTTGAAATGAAAAGCTCTCCTTTGGGGGAAACTCCGGCTAACTCAGTCGTGGGGGAATCCCTTATATTCCAGCTCCAGTCAAGAATCCGATGTCGCGATTTCTTTCTTTAATTTTGCCTTGCTCGAAAGAATCCCCTCAGATAACCTTCACAGGGAATTTATCAACAGGATGAACTGGTAAATCATCTAATTCAATTCTGTGTACTTCCACCAAGACGAGATATCACGACACAAACACTTATTTACGGATAATTGACTACCAATATTCCCAAATTAGTCCTCTGTCAAACAGTTTTCATGAACCAAGCTCTGAGAAATACCTTCCATCACAAACACATGATCACTCTCATCTCAAGAGAAGAAAACCTGATTTATAGGCTCTTGGCCTTTTCAAACTTTTATTGGGTGCTTAAACAATCTTTAGAGCCAACAAGAATAAACTTTAAACTTCCAACAACGAAGGTTGACTCTCGAATAAAAATAACGACATGAAAACCCCCCACACTCATACCATACTCAACAGACAAAAACAAATGAAAAACAGATTAAAATCAAAGAAATGACAAAAGGCCGGCTTAATTCCCCATATCACAGATTATCCTACACCCCTGGTGCACCTCTTAATTACCTGCCCTTTGGCACAATCTAAACACCTAACTTATCTACTGGCCAGATTAACTAGCGAGGGAAAGCGGGGAACTTCATCACTGGGAATCATGCAGCTGTCTGTAGATTTCATATTGCCACAACAGGCAACCAGGTCACAACCAATTGACCATCACTTTCAACTTTGCTCAATTGACTATCAATCAGATTTTGGCACATCAACAGTTCATGACTAGAATGAATTTGGTGTCATCCTTCAACTCATCAAGTGATCAGAGAGCACCCAGAACTTGCTCTCACAACCAGTGGATCAAATCAATTGGCTTATCCATTAAATTCAGCTTACTTGCAGTTGAAAGTTCATCAGGCAGCCATCTTGGAAACGACAGGCCAAACTGCCACACGAAGAAGTGAATTATCAGTCACAATTGAAGTGGATTTAGCCATAACTAGACCTATCAGCTCACTATCAGTTCCAAAATAATTGGCTAACAGTAGAAAGTTGAAACAGCTAGCAGAAAAAACAAACAGGAACTCCTCAAAGCCACGGAAGAAATTCAGCAGCTCCACCAAACATGGCCGCTTCCAACAACAGCTGACAGCCAAAAGCCATGAATCCAAAAAAAGAGAGCAACAGCAAACTTTTTAGTTCCGGTTTCCTCCACCAGGTGGCAATCCAATCACAGGCCATCCAATCACAGTTCAAGTCAATTGACTCTTATTTTCCAAGACTCCTTTCCACAAACTTTTATTTCCAGATCTCTCATAAACTTCTCCTCAATATTTCAAACATCTTTTCTGATTTTTTCCTGAATTGTAGCATCATAGACTTTTAGTGAAAGCTGAAGATTTAATTCTGAAATTATTTTTTGTGAAAGTGATCCTGAAGATAAAAAGTCAATGACTGCAATCAGCTGACAAAATGGAAAAACACCACAGGCGAGTCCTTGCAATTAAATTCCTCCAAATTTGTTCCTCCAAACTCTCCAGAACTCAATTCCCCAGTGCTATTTTCCCCCCAGGGGTCCAAAATCTCTACACACTGAACATAGCATTTTTACTCGCTGAACAGACACTGAACAGCATTCTTACTTGCTGAACAACAGCCACTGAACAGCATTCTTTCTCTCTGAACAGCCGCTGAACAGCATTCTGGCTCACTGAACAGAATTTTTATCGCTGAACAGGCACTGAACAGCATTCTTTCTCGCTGAACAGCCACTGAACAGCATTCTTACTCGCTGAACAGCATTCTTATACCCAATTCACACTGGCACGGTTTAAAATGATCATTTATCAATGATCATCTATTTCGATTTTATTAAATGAGCATTAAACATGGTGGTTCACACTGTGTTTTTGTTTAATGATGCTTTATGTTAATGCTCATTTAAAAAGTTCTTTTTCGGTGTTCACATCAGTTCCGGTTTCAAACATCATTAACTGGCATTGTGTCTTGCTTGTCCTTTAGGATGCAGGCTCAATCAAACCCAAGCCACTATCCAGAAATGGTTTGCTTTCCCTGTTTCTGTCCTTCTTGAGAGAAACACCAGTTGCTTTATGTCGGAATCAGCAGCTTCATCTTCAAAAAGCTGGGCCCCAAGAATGGTGGGATTGTCATATAGGTATAGGTCATATCCGGGCATCAATGGCAAGGAGTGCAAAGAACATTTTCCGAATTCCGAATGTTGCGGGCCACATTTCAAAAAATTTTGCATGGAGAAGCTAGGGCTGTGCGAATCGGCTTTCGAATCGAATCCTGCGAATCGAATCCCTGAGGTTCGAATCTCGAATCGAATCCGAATCAGTTGTCCAATTTCGAAGCGAATCCTTTCGAATCGAATCCTTTTCTTCAAATCTCCAATCTAGATTCGAATCCCACCACATGTCTCGAATCGAATCTTTTCGAATCGAATCTGGCCAGAATAGCAATTTTCGAATCGAATCCTCGAATCGAATCATGATTGCAATTCAGTCTTACAGGACAGTAAACGTGAATTTTATTGTGGGCATTGCTCAGTGACACTTGTAAGCACTGTTTGGATCCAGGTTGTGGCATACCTACGGGACTGTAGATCAATTTGGAAATTTCAAAAGATTTGAGAATCGATTCGAATATTTTTCGAAGGGACAAACTAAAACGCGGACGCGGACCAATGGGAGATATGGCGGTTCGCAAAACAAGCGAATTTCGCGGAACCACAGGTTAGGTTAGGTTAGGTTGGGTTGAGTTAGGTTTTTTGGGTTAGGTTAGGTTAGGTTGGGTTAGATTAGACTGAGGGTGGTTTGGTTGGGAGGTTTCGGGGTTCAGATTCGCACTGCAGCCTCGGTCCGCAAATTCCGCGACTTCCGCGTTTCAGAAGGACCCTTTTTCGAATCATCGCAAAATCCCGAATCGAATCATTTCGAATCGAATCCTTTCCTTCGAATCTCGAATCCTGGTTCGAATCTTGCCACATTTTTCGAATCGCATCTTTTCGAATCGAATCTGGCAAGATTCGCAATTGTCGAATCGAATCCTCGAATCGAATCAAGATTCGCCCAGCCCTAGGAGAAGCGTGTTGCAGCAGCACAGTTTTGTTTTGCGAGCAGCATAAATACTGCTTGTTTTGTTTTGCGAGCAGCACTGTTTTGTCTTGCAGAGATCAGAAACGTCGACTCATTTTGGAATGGCCAAATCGTCTCTCTCTCTGTGCAACAGCAACATGAGTTCTGTGAGGTCGTTGATCGTCTGCAGGAGGGAATGCATGAAGCTTTGTCACAAACCGGAATTGGTCAACGCGGAAAAGCCCCAAATCGGAAAAGCATGAAAACGGAAAAGCCTCAACTCGGAAATGCGTGAACCTGGAAAACCCCAACACGGAATTCGAAACGAAATTTTCGAAATTCCGAATCTGTTTTTCTGTTTTTTATTTCCATTTAATAGGCACAAAGATGTTCCATGAATGCATATTGCATGTAGGTTGGTATGACACACACATTTGCGAAGGCATTCAAATATCGAATATTACAATAATTTTAATCGCCCAACACCCTTACCATTTCCGAAGAGATCCGTCAACCTCCGCATTCGTGAGGTGAATCAATTGGACAAGAAGAAGCCAGATGTTATTGTCCAAGACACGAACTTGCAAAGATCAGTAGGTACCACACAAAGAATAATTGAATTAGCATTCGGTACCAAAAAATCACAAGGCCCAAAGGGGCCTTCCTATTGGTGATAGAATGAAGATCTCATTAGGATGGTAAACCTCAAGGTGTTTGGATTAATTTATCAATCCTGTGCTTCAAATGTCGGTGAGGAGATTAACAAATTTTCATGCCTGTCACGCAATGCATACCTACCTATTGAGTAACTTATTATCATGTACCTACAACACAGGAACAAACTCTGTGTCCATCAAACAGTGGACTCAGCAGGCCATGAAAAGCCTATCAGCCCAAAAACTCTATTCTACAACCTGAAGACCTGTTTTTCTTCTATTTGGAGCCAACAGCTTAAATAAATTGGGTATGATAGTCTACCATTATGAATGATCAGTTTTGCACGCTGCTTCAAACTAGAAGTATCAGATTCAAGCATGTTGCTCCACATTGCAGCCTACACATAACAGGACCAACATTTGTATTCAACACTTTGTGTTGAAAATGAACAACAAATGAAATGAAAACAAATGTAAATCATGACTACCTACAAATGAAATAAATACAGATACAACAAACCAAAGTTGAGCTATTTTTTTTTTATTAACTGGTTAACTTTTTGTTTTTTATTTTGTTTGTTTTTTATTTATTTTATTTCATTCCAAAAATCAACAATGGGAGCACAATTTATAAATTTTCTCAAGACAGAAGAAACATTGTGGCAATCGATTTGGTTGAGAAATTAAGAATTTAAACCAACCTCACAATTATCCAAGACCACGACTCACATCCAATTATCCAAGACCACGACTCACATCCAGTGATGATAGAAGGATCACAGTCAATTAAAACATCCATTCCATTTGTGGTCGAGATGAAGAACAAATATGTGCCACCGGATGAAGGAATTGTGCCAAATTCAATTGTAACACACGGCATGGCACAGAAATAATAATTCAGCGTAATGAATTCCTAGATAAGAAGTGTAGGTCGCAATGATTGGACCATTGCAAGGTTGGAAGAGAAATAAAGAAAAAAGGCGATTAGACAAAATTGTTTACATCCTGAAGACCTTTTTTTTCACACACAAAGGTCACACACAGACCCAGTGGAAAAAGAAACTTATAAAAGCCAAATGGCTTTCCTAAGAATTGATTTAGGGGGTTGGGAAGGAAGGAGTATAAGAAAGTGCTGAACTGTTCGCTCAAGTCATTTTGCCATGAAAACTCTCACCAATCTTTTACGTTTGGTGATAAATTCATGAAATTGAACAGTTATCATTTAGTCTTTTAAAGACCTCAAAGCGGTTGTACAATCTTCAAATGTGCAATTCTATTGGCAGAAAGTCGAATGAACTAGGTATTCACTCAAGTCCGTTTGCCATAAAAACTGTCACAAATTTTTATTAAGTTTGGTAATCATACATGAATTGATCAGTTACCATTTTTTCTTTTAAAAACTTTTTAAAACGGTTGTACATCCTACAGATGCGCAATTCAATTGGCAGCTTATTCCACAAGCCAATCCCGTAACACTGTAGCGAAAATTTGCCAAAACGATTATTATAAAGTGCCCGATTAAGCCTTGCTGTTCCGTGTGACCGGAGTGCAGGCCTGTCACATGGAGCAATATCAACATCTGACAAAGAAAGGCAGTCAGAAAGACCAAAATAGGTTGAATTGTGCCCGTAAATGGTTTTGTGGACACAAAGGATAATTTGCAAATGAATGATCTGGTAAATGTTCAAGAGGCCCAAGCTCCTGAAAAGGGGCTTCGTATGGGCAGTATAAGACGACCCCGAAATTATCCGTACAGCCTTTTTCTGTATTAAAAAAATGGGTCTAATTACATTATTAAAAGAGGAGCCCCAAACCATGGCGCAATAGCGAAGGTGTGATTCAAAATGCGCATGATAAAGTTGCACAAGACATTCCGCTGGCAATGATGATGCTGCCACCCTCAATAGGTATAGACCAGTGGACAACTTGCCCAAAAGAGCCTTACTGTTCCTCTGCCATGACAGCTTATTATCCAATACCACTCCAAGCACTTTGATGGTGCATTCAACAGAAAATCTGTGCCTACAGATTTTCTGCAGCTATACCACACCAGTAGGCACAGAAACAAACTCTTTTAAGTTACAAACCCACTTCAAAGTTACAAACAAACTATGCAAAGTAACAAACACATTACAAGATATAAAACACCCTGCTCTCACAGACAGTCTTGGCAGGTTTACGACTGAAGGGGAGCCTGGGCCACACTAGAAGCTAGGGCATCCATCGTCTGATGTCCATGGATAAGGCACCCTCAAGGAGTCAAAAATACCATAGGCTCTACACCTCACCTATCATCACTCACAGACTGACTTGGCCAGCTTGGTACTGGCTTCAGGTCAGACCCACTCCAGCATCTGAGGGATCAGTCACCCGATCGCCATGTAGATTTAGTAAGTACTCTCAGGACAGATCCAGCCAGACTTGCAAGGCTGTCGAGCAATGTAGCATCTGTGGTCTTCAACAGAGCCATTAGCCTAGCCGTGTGTGATCGTCCCACCAAGAAATGACCAGGTAGGAGGCGGCCTCGAATTCCAGCAAATCTAGGACATGCCAGAAGATAGTGCAGCTCATCCCCAACCACCCCCATCTCACATAGATGGCAAACACCAGGGTCACCTGGGCAAGCAACAGCACCCTTTTTATCAATTGGCAAAAGGCCCCCACATATAAATCGAATCAGAGTTATCTTTTTGTGGTCTGGTATCGAACTTGTAAGAAAACTACTACCCCCGAAAACCGGTCTCAGCTCAGAGTATAACCTGCCTCTCCTGCTCCCCTCCATTGATGCCTGCCAAGACTGAACAAACTGGTCCTGCACCCGCTGCAGGATCATGTTGCTCCTATGATTCAAATTCAGAACTTGATTACGGATAGCATAAAAACTCCCCAGACCTAGCATATTCAGCTTAAGGTCCCAGCCCTGGCACCAATTTACACCTCCCCTGAGGCGAGGTGCTCGAGGACCAATACCCAACATATGATAAAACAGTTCCTTAACCGGATGGGTATCCGTCTTCTGTTCCACTCTGGCCCAGAAGCCCAGCATCCTACTCACAGCCTTCTGATAGATCGGAGTCCTCCCAGTCTCCCCGTAGATGTGGTAGTCAGGGGTGGACCTTTTCAAACTCAGGATTCCCTTAATAAACCCCTTGTGGACTCGCTCTAGCTCCACTAGATTTGACATTCCACTTCCCCACACCTCACAGCCATAGAGTAAGATAGGTTCCACCACTTTATCAAATAAGGCAAGCTTGTTACTTATTGTCATGGGCCCTACCCTGTTAATCCGAGATCGTAGGGAGAAAACTGCTCTCTGGGCACTTCTAGCTCTTTCTAATGCAGCTGAGGAGAGTATTTTCCTGTTGTGAAACACCAGTCCCAGGTATTTGTACTGATCAACCACTTTCAATTGGGTGCCATTCAGCACCCATACAAACTCTTCCTTCCGTCTGCCCCCATTGAAAATCATAACCTCAGTTTTCTCCTCATTTATTACCAGTTTGTTTGCATGGCAGTAGGCTTCCAGGTTGGAGAGAGCTAATTGCAGTGACTGTGGATCTTCAGCCAGGAGTACCGTATCATCGGCATATAGGAGGACCGGGACGGTCATCTTTCCCAAATTATCATCACCCCTTAAGGACACAAATTTAGTGTTGCAATCACTAAGAAACTCCACAAGGTCATTGATAAATATGGAGAATAACAATGGAGACAACACATCTCCCTGTCTAACTCCCACACCCACCCGGAACTCTGAGGACAGTGAGCCACCCCATCTGACCCTTGCTCTCAGCCCCTGATGCATTGCCACAATAATGTCTAGAAGGCGTCCAGAGAGTCCCATGGATCTTAGTTTTGCAAATAACAATTCATGATCAACAAGATCAAAGGCTTTTTTAAAATCTACAAAACAAATATATAGGGCCTTATTGACTGTCTTATGTCTAAAATACTGTGCTAAATTACTGAGAATAAAAATGTTGTCCATGGCACTGTAATTAGACCTAAAACCTGCCTGCCACTTGCAGAGCTTGCCGCTTGCCTCTAGCCACATTGTAAGTCTGCTCCTGATTAACCCCGACAGGATCTTTCCAAAGTGGCTCAGAAGAGAAATGCCACGGTAGTTTTCAGGTGTATTCACATCCCCCTTTTTGTGTATGGGAACAACAATGCTTTCCTTCCATAGCTCTGGGTAGGCACCGGTCTCCAAGATCCGATTGAAAAGGCTACACAAAATCGGAGCAAGGGTATCCTGTGCTGCCTTAAAAAATTCTGCCAGCAGACAATCTGGCCCAGGGGCCTTGTTGTTACCTAACTTGCGGATAGCATTTTCAACCTCCCGAACTGTAAATTCCCCGTTCAACTCAATGAGTAACTGGGCTAGGGCTTCCTCGCCCCCCTCCTCCAAGACTGTGCAACTGTGATCTTCCTTGGCAGCATTTGTCCTGTCCCTCAACACCAATGAGTAATTATGGTCATTATTCACCCCCAGACTTCTCTGTGGAAGCCCAGAATTCAGTACAATGCCTTCCGCACTTTCCTCACTAGACACTGGCCGCTGAATTGCCAGATCCCTAAAATAATCTCCTAATTCCTCAGTTGATAGGTCTCCCTCACGAGCCTTATTTCTGGATGCTTGCCACCGCTTCCAGAATAACTGTGGGGCCGAAGCCCAGTGCGAAGCAGTCCTGTTGGCCTCCAAAACACGGGATCTGTTTCTTTCAAGGCGAATATGTCTCCTGTACCTATTCCTTAGTTTTGCTCTCTCTGAAAGGGGTGCATGAGACTGCACCAAACATTTTAGTTGGTTTGAAAGCTCCTGGCAGCAGGGCTTGTACCAGTCATTCAGCTTCCTGCGGCAAGGCTTTCTCATTCTGGGGAAACGTGCCGGTGCCACCGGCCTAACCCTAATCCTAGTCTTAAAGGGTTCAGCTGCCTCTAGGATCTTCTCTGTCATGCATTTCACTGCCTCTGTTACTGAAATTTGACCTCTTTCTAAGAGTCCTCTTATATCAGCTAACTCCCCATGGAAAACCATCCACTTTAGTTTGCACACAAAGTTCTCCCGTTTCTCCTCCTGCCATCGATACCTGAAAGCCTGAGGCATGGCAGGCAGATCAACTCCCTCATTGCTAGCCTCAAGCCCAACCTGGACTTCAACAACTGAGTGGTCGGAAAAAGTGACCGGCCCTGAAATTGAAAAATGCTGCACAGATTTAAAATTCGACATATTAGTTAACAGAAAGTCAATGGCACTCTCCCCTTGAGCCCCATGATAGGTGACTTGTCCCTGCCTATCGTCCGGGTGTCGCCCATTTACTATAACAAAACCAATCTCGGCACAAAAGTTTAATAGCGTTCTGCCTCTGCTTGTACACACAGGGTCAAGATTCTCCCGTCTTGGCATCTCCTCTCGGTGAATCACTCCCTCAAGCACTGGGGACCTTTCAAGCTGATGCTGCCCCCCAACCCTGGCATTGAAATCCCCAAAAATAACCATATTGTCCAGATTAACATGGACATCAGTGACAAGTTTTTCCGTCAATCTGCTCAAAACCCCAACCAAATCTGCTGCAGGTGAAACATACATGAACAGCAAATGCAACATGTTCTCCCCCACTCTCAGTGTCGCTAGTATACCTTCATAGCCAAGGAGAGCAAATGACAGCACTTTTTCCAAGGATTTCTTGAACACCACTGCAAAACCTCCACTTGGCCGACCTTTTCCAGTGGGCAGCCTGGCTGGGGAGAGAAATATGGCATAATCTTTATAAAACTTCTGGAACTCATATTCTATCCTGTTTGTGAGAAGCCATGTCTCTGACAAAAACAAGATATCAGAACGAATTAATAAAAAAAAAAAAAATAAAAAAACAAGATTTCGAATCAAAATTCGAAAGCGAACAGAAGCAGACGACACATGACGAAACCACAGGAGGTTCTGCGGCAGTGCGGCGTTGCCAAATTTTGCTTTCGTTTCGACTTTTTTTCAATTTCGACAAATTTGAATTTCCGAAATTGAAATTCAATGCAATTTGAAAAATAAACAATTTATTTTTGTATTAAATGAAAAATTTAATTTAATTTCGAGCTTTTTTTCAAAAAATTCGGTCAATAATTCATTTTTGCCGCTTTTCCCGAGATTCCCCGAGATTTTCGCCTACCCGAGAGATCTACCCTAAACAGGTCTAAATTACCCGAGAATCGGGTAATTACCCGAGGATAAACAACCCTGCCCGGAATTGCCCCAAATCAAAAAATTGCCGACACATTTTGTGACGCGGAAGACCGCCAAAACGGAAAAACCTCCAAAAGTTTTTTGCTGGGGCCCACGTGGGTTCTCCCTCATGGGCCCCATTCAAAAGTGTTGACATTTCTTGTGCCGCATGGCCCCATATGGGAAAGCCCATGTAGGCCCCACGATGGTTAGTCCCACCTCAGCTGGCTGTGCACATGTGGGTCCCATGTGCGGCTCAAGTGGGCCCCACATGGGCAACAGACAGGTTTTCAGAAAAAATCGTGGAATGCAATTTACGCAATTGTGCTGTTTTGACTGTTCTCGATTTCACTGATTTCGTCAGCTCTGCGGCATTTTGCATCGCCAAATGTGACAAGTGGTCACGATGACATTCGACTTGAATTGAGATGTTCCGACATTCCATGTGCTTCAGCATTGCGTACTCTATTGAGAAGGCGTGAAATAAGGATGTATAGTTCATGCGAGCGCCGCAACGCGAATGGCGGCGCCATGTACGAACCCTCTTTGTCGGGAATGCGGCGGGAATTTCGTTTTACGATTTTTGGTGCCGTTCGCTCTGTTGGATGAGTGGCTGTTCGCTTCTTCATACGTGGCGTCACATGTCCTTTGGACTCGCCAGGCAAAACAACGGTGTGATGTCAGGAGACACGTTTCATCATTCAATCATGCCACGACACAATCAACAGTTTGACAAAAATCGAATCAAATAAACAGATTGCAGAACCCAAAACATCCTGATCATAAATTTTGTTTTGGGTTCTGCAATCTGTTTATTTGATTCGATTTTTGTCAAACTGTTGCTTCATTGCATTGAGAATGTCAAAAATCTCACTTTGCGCGATTGAAAAGTTCCGAAAAGTTGGGTTGATTGCAGGGGCGCAAAACCGAGGGGACACGCAATATTCTTCTGAGGGTGTTCGTCCCCTCCAATAATTTTGTCTGAATTTTTGCAGGGTTGGAAAAGTTTCGGGAGCGTTCGAGGATGATTGTTCGTGAAAGTCCAAATGCACGCGTCCCTCTCCGATCAAATCACATTTCACGGTTCACAGTTTCTTTTTTTTTTGGATTGGAGGTTCTGTCCGAACACATGTCAGGCACGGGGCAGCATTTGAAATGAAATTGAATGCATCGTGTCCTTTCCTGCATCATGTCATTTTCTGGGACATACTCGTAAACATCATGCTTATTTCAGCATTTCTGCAGTATAATTGTGAAATTGCTGTTTTTTTTTGAAGAATTGAGTTTTTCTGGGCACCATTTGAGTTTCTGTTTTTTCAAAATTTCTTCCCGTCGGGGATGGGATGGGACACACCCTCCCCACGAACGCTTCCCGCTGCGTTTCACAACGCGCAACGCATCGTCGCGAGTGAACAAGTTTTTTTTTTATTGTAAACGCTGGTCGCGGTCCCATGTCCCCCCAGTTCAAGTGACTTTTGCGCGCTTGGTTGATTGCCCATTCCCCGGATGCAAACACGTGGGGCCGGATTTCCAACAGTCCCGATAGGTCCGGGACTGTTGGAAATCCGGCGGCAAAATTGCGAGGGCGGCAAAAAGTGGCAAAAGCTGGTCAATTGTGGACCACAGAAAAAATTCCGTCCCTGCGACGGAAGCCAAGTTTTCCGCTTTCATTCTTTCAAATCCGCTGCGGCCCTCGAGAAGGAAAGTTCGGGGACACCCGAAAACATTTCCTGACGTGGCGTTTTGCCGTTTACCGAGGCTTTTTGCCGTGTCCGGGGCGTTTGTGATGTTAGGCGCAGCCGGGTTATTGCCCGTATTGCCCATATTTGTTATTGCTGGTCCGGGTTAAAGGTTGCGGTCGACAACCTTTCCGTGGCCACCGTGAATTTTCCCCCGACCACGACAAATGTGCTTCGATGGGCGCAATCGTTGTTGCCCAAATTTGGTCGTTTTATTGCTGGTTGGGGTCAAAAAACTTTGCGCGGGTCAACTTCACAGGCAAACGTTGGTCCATGGAAAGTTTTTGACCGCGACCTTTGACCCTGGCCAGCAATAACGACGAAATTTAGGCATTAACCCGGCATTAACGATTTCGCCAAAGCACGCTGTCGTGGGCGGAGAAAAATTTACGGGGCCCAACTTCACTGCGAAGTTGGCCCACGGAAGGTTTTTTTTACTGCGACCTTTGAACCGGACCAGCAAACGACCTTGGGCAATAACGGGTAATGACCCGGCAATAACGATTCCAACTGAGCACGTTGTCTGGGGCGGTGACCCATGAGCCAACTTCACATGCATCGTTTCGCCGATCTGCGCGCAGGCCACGCCTTTGGTCAAGAGCGAACGTCAATTTTTTGAGTTTTTGCGAAAACTCGATGCTGCAGAAATTGAAGTTCTCCATGACAACCGAGGTCAAAATCATGTCGGCTGTTTCAAATCTTCCCGGAAAGCTCAACAACATGTGTCGTGTCGAAGTTGCGTGTGTGCGTCTTTTCGTTTCCTTCTCCGATTCAACTCTGTTTTTCTGGGTCGTTCTCTGCCCATTTCCGAGGCCTGGGCCGACATTTCAGCCTGATTTGGTGATCACAACACCCAAAATGTGCCTTTGATCTTTCCACGTGCAAAAGAATCAAAACAGCGAGGGAGAATCAAGACCCGCAGAAGAAAGCGCCAAGAACGGAATGTTTCATTCAAGGGGACCGAATGTGCTGCCTCTTGCGGCGATTTCTGAAACGGCGGCGTTGCATGTTCTCCCGTGTTTATTGGATTCTTATTTCATGCCTTCTTTAATAGAGTACGCCATGCCTCATGTCAGCCTCCTTTTCACCCAGCCACACAATATCATCTGCCAGAAACAAACCAGAGAGTGTGAAGAGCTCGTCATGCCCCCCACTAGACCAATCCCAAAACTTGAAACCGTCTGTCCCCCAAGTCTGTCGATGCGTTCCTCCAACTCCCCCAACACCAAGATAAAGAGCAATGGTGACATTGGATTGGACAGCCCTGGCGAAGCCTTGACTTACATTCTGCCCCACTGAGCACCATTTCCCCCCAATGAAAATCTACCAAGCCAACTACCGCTGTACAAAGCCTGAATGAGTTCGACAAACATGTCACACACTCCCACTGACCACACATCGAGGCACAAATTCATTTTCCAACCACTTCCGCGGACAGCGGCATCGCAACAGCCAATCCCGTCGTCTGAATTTGTGACGTCATAAATATCGGGAATTTTGCATTGCCACCGCTTTTTGCCATTTGACATGTTTGCCACCGCTTCCCAACTCTTTCTGGGGTTGCAATAGGGTTTGGTCAGGATGGGTTACTTTAGGTCAGGTTAGGTTTGACAAAGTCAGGTTTTGAAAATTGGATGTTGAAATTGGCAGGAATTCCCATCTGCCAATCAGACACGCGCTCGCGGTCTGCGGAAGTGGATTGGAAAAAAATGCCACACAACATCTGCACAAAGGTAAGTAGGAGTCCGATCGGCCTGCCGAAACGTTGGAGCGTCTCACCCGGAAGCCTCCTCCAACTCTAGCTGGGTGAGGGTGACTGATGAGTGCCCCAGTGAGGCGAGGTTAGTTGAACATCATTTATTGACTGCCTACAGCAGACGACGTAAAGTCGTCTCTCCTTTTGTCAATGTGCACGCCAAAAGACTGCGTCAAATAGTCTTAAAGCTGACAGCTGGCGGTGCTCGTCGTGGCAGTGGAACCCTGGACGTGAGGTCCTGCACTGGTCATGAAGCTACCACATGTAGAAGTGTGATGTTGTTGCTGGGAAGCATGAGGGAAAGGTAACACATTTGTCAAAAGTGCCTGTGCAGGGCCATCTGCACAAAGGTAAGTAGGAGTCCGATCGGCCTGCCGAAACGTTGGAGCGTCTCACCCGGAAGCCTCCTCCAACTCTAGCTGGGTGAGGGTGACTGATGAGTGCCCCAGTGAGGCGAGGTTAGTTGAACATCATTTATTGACTGCCTACAGCAGACGACGTAAAGTCGTCTCTCCTTTTGTCAAAAAATGCCACACCGAGTCTCTGTGGAGCAGACGACGATGCCAAGGGTGCATTTGGTGCCAAGGTTTGGGAAAGGGTCGGGGACCGATAGGTATATGTATAGGTATCAGACGCTGCTTTCAGCAGGTAATTATGCCACGAGGCAATCGTCAATGGAGAACAGCAAGTTCTCACATAAGACAGCTAATGTCATCATATACCTGGGAAGGGGAAGGGAGGGAAGGGAAGGACACGCGATCGTCGGCTGCAATATTCGTTAGGAACTATAACTAACTAACTATGTTGGGGGCCACAGGCAATAAAAGCCATTGGACGTGGTAAACCCCGGTCAGGCATGCATCATTTTTTTGCCTCGGCAATTACCACGACAACAATAAAGTCGTCATGTTCTCTCACCGAGGCAGCATGCATCTTTTCGGCCAGCGAGGTGAACGGATGTAGGTTACACAAAAAGAAACGAAACGTGGAATGCAAGTGCAAACCATTGGTGCATGAAGTGAATTTTTAGAAACCCAATGTGGGTGTTGTCGATGGCAATGTCAAAAAAGAAAAAACAAACAAATAGCAACGAACCAGATCAGGTATGCAATGTGAAAATTCCACCGATGGCATCGTCCACAAGGTCGGAGATGATTTCAGCAGCAGGAAGATCATTGGATCACAAAAAACAGGCCCAAAACGGTGCACAATAATTGACAGCAAACAGGAAAGGGTAAAGGAAGGAGGGGTGAGGAGGGTAGATATAGGAGTGTGGAAAACATATCATCGGAATGTGGACGGGGCCTAGTCATATAGCATTCAATACAGGCACACAACAGTCACACACACGCGACCCAAACAAGACCTCCCCTACCATCAGCATCAAGCATGCAGCATTAACCAGCACACACGCACACCACAACACACCCATTTGCAATCTCAAATGAAAATATGCAAAAAAGCAAATAAAAGTTAGACATAGGTAGGTGAGAGGTGACCGATGCCCAGACCGAAGCCGGAACCTGCCCGGAAACGGCGGCCCCCCACTGCGTGGTCAGTGCAAAACCTTTTTCACGCAGCTGGGAAGAGAGTGTGCGTACTGCTGGCGAACGCCGCTGATGCTTCCGTGACTCCCTGCGCCAGTAAACCGAGCTTATGCCAGACAGCGCTCTCGCCGCGTGACTGACACAAGGCGAACCATTCCCCCGTTGTTCACCGAAAAGGGGAAGTTCTCATCTTTATTTCATTATATTCACATTTTTGCATCTTTATTTCTTTTGTCATAATTATTTCTTCTTTTCCTTTACCTTTTTTAGATTATTGATGAATGTCGAGATGAACACAAGGAGGCCTGACAGATAGCCTACCCACCATGACATTCCTTTTTGATGATTCGGGACTGGAGGGTTGACAGTTGGACGAACTGTGGAAAGGGATGTCTGACGAGCTCGGGTGATGGATAGGTGATCTGACACTGCGCAGGGGATGAGGGATCTGTGGCATCACTGCAGCGTGGAGACTGATCAGGTGGAATCACGGAGGAGGCGGGATCGGGATCGTTTCCTTGGAATGGACTGATTGTGTAGAAGGGAAGTTGTTCTTGTTGTTTTGTTTTTGTTTTAATCATTTCTGTCATTATATTTTTTTTTCTTTTTTTTTTAGGTCTGGCGAAAAGAAGCCGTACCTTACTTGAGTCTTGAGTCTATTTTTTAGACGGGTTTTGTTTTCATTATCCCACTGAGTTTCCTTTTGTCGGCAGGATATTTTCATTTTTTGGGTTATTTCGGGCCCAAATCTTATCGCTTTTTTCTTCTTTTTTTCCAATCATGCGCGAACCGACGATGTTTGGCTGCGTGTTGACCGCTTCTGAATGGTCATTCCAATTGAATTTGTGCTTGTGAATTTTTGAATGACGACGACCACTGTTGGTCCAAGTTTATGCTGTGTCTCTTCAAACATCATTGTGTGCTTCTTGAACCTGCGTGCTTGATCATCCTCCGATCAGAGACGCGTGCCTGGGGATTTTGTTCAAGTCTCGTTAACATGCGGAGTAAAAGACAGCCCCCACATTTTTCTGATCTGAAAAGGGTGAAGCTTAAATGCATGCCTTCCAACATAAGGAGCTAGCGATAAGCCCTGGAATTATGACCAGCCCTCAATCCCTTTGATAACTTTGAGCAGACAGTCAACGCGTCTGATGATGCGTCTTCTCGCCGCAGCGAATCCCATTCCAGAGTTTCCAGAATATTCGTGGTGACACTTGCTGTCTGGCGATAGTCATTCATTACAAAGCGTGATGCCTTTCTTTGCACTTTTTCTAGAAGAGCAGTCAGATCGAGCTCATATGAGGGTGCCACACACTAGATGAATATTCCAACGTGGCCAAACAAAGCTGAGGTAAGCTATTATTTTCTTCTTTGTCACTGTTATATATTTGCGAAATTGCCTTCGAATGAAAATTAAGGCTTATGTTGAGCTTTATTAATTGGTGACGTTTGTGGGGTCTTCAGGACAAGTATGAGGTAAGTGTTAAACGGTAAACCGAGGTATTTAACTTGATTAGATGATCCAAGTACATTGGATTTCAGCATGTATGGGAAATCGACTGGTTTTTTTATGAGCAAAGGAAATTTTCAAGCAAGGGAGAGCTTATTGTCATCGAACCAGGTTTGCATTGAGGCAATGTCCTCCTGAAGTACCTAAGCGGACACTATGACCAGTAGGCAGCAAAAGGCGGAAATGCGGACGCCAGGCAGTGGGCGGACGCTAAAGAGTTGGCGGACACCAGGCATTAGGTGGATACCAGGTAGTAGGCGGACACCATGCAGTAGGCAGAGTCAGGATAAGAAGATTAGGTTCTGTAAAGACTCGGATAGATGTTCGTGTCGGAAAATCGCGTATGACGTTCGTGTGATTGGGTTTAAATCCGGTGCGGTTAGTAAAATCACGGTCAACTCTGGCGACAGTGTGTGGCATTTCCTGATGGTTCCTTTTTGGTAGCACATGATGTTGTTTCTTGGTCTTCAGACTTTTAGAAATTTGACGAATGTAAACTTTGTTGCACTATAGCAGTTGATAGCGCAGACGCCTGCGAACCGGTCTCGATCTGTGGCATCGTTGTGACCGCTCGGAACGCTGAGTGCAGTTTTCCGACAGGGAGAATTACCAACCTGATGTGGTAGTCCCACAAAATCCTCTCCAACTGATTCCTTTTTCTTTCGACTATGGTTTCCTGTCAGACGCAAAGTAAATTGTAGCGATTTGCAAATCTTGAAATATTTTTTAACATGTTTTGCATTTTTTTCTTGACGATGTCATGTTTTTCTTGATGCAGCAAGGGTGGTGGAGCATACGAAAGTATGCCCGAAATACAAAAACCAATTTCGACTAAACGTGAATAACTTACAGCGTTTTGCCTTTTCGCAGACGATATTATGCGCGTGCGGTTCGCAACTGCGGACTCAGAAAATAGTGGGGATGTAAAAGCACTTTGCTGAACTAGACCTGGAAGAAAAAGAGCAAATATTTGAGTCAAGGTTCGACCTCAGATGATCGTCATCGTGGCCAAATATCCGGCTACCTGCTTTTCACCGCCGCTAAACATCCGCAGACAAAATGCCCGCGGCGGCCAGAGCTCAGATTGTCTGGCGCAGACAAACGTCCGGCAGCCAGATGCTCCCGGTAACTCGATGCTAAACGTCCGGCGGATGGATGTCCACCACGGCCAAATGTTCATCTCTCGAAAAGTTGACAAAATGTCTGCGAATTTCGACTTCTGGAGTTTAACTTTCAAACTTTTTGGCGAGTTCACCGTTCGCCATCAAAATAAGCGCGTTTGTGAGGGTTTGCAAACTGCCTATTTTTTGGATTTAAACCAGTAGAAGCTGGTCCAGCGTTGATCGATCTCACTAGAGCCCGCTGGAGGGAGGGGAAAACCCAGTCCGAATGCCATACAAAAAACATCTCCTTGCAGCCCACAAGAGCTGCGGGCTAAATTACCTAATAAAGAGAGGATGTGGAAGGAAATCTTCAGGGAAGACTTTTTACCACATCATCTCCGTCTCATCTGGAATTTATATATCGACAGCACTAATTTATATATCACATATCGACAGCACTGCACTATGCTACCGGTAAGTCAGAGGATTTAAATTGATAAATAACCTTATTCTTGTACCAAATCAAACCACCAGTCCTCTCCGCCTATTGTTTGCTGTCAAACGGCATTTATGACCAATTTAAGGTGCCAATTGCCGTCCAAAGCGCGATTAGGAGAAAGGAGTATTAGGTAAAGGGAAAGGAGTGAAGCAAGGAAATGCAAAGGAGACCACCAAGAAAAACTAGTGAACGCAACCGACTATCGTCCGATTGTTCCCTCCTTTCTGTTTAATCCCTCTTGCTTTCGTCCGGTGGCCCAGATTCATTGCCGTTATTGCTCTTTCGGCAGGTGCCAGAATTGTTTGGGATGTCTCAGCATTCAGCAAGGCAAGCAAAAAAACGGGGGTCCATACAATGTTCCATGGTTAATTCAAGTGGGTTTGCTAGATCCCCCGAGGTCTCGTAGGTTCAAAACCTCCAGAAATTTAGGCAGAACAGTCCGACCAGCTATAGTCACTATTCGGTTTTACTGTTTTGGCCCATCTTCTTTGACTGCGGGTATTCGGTACAGTAAGGTGCAATCACTTTCACTTCATTGAGATTTTTACACAAAAACACATCAAAAAATCATTTTAGTTACAACCTGAATTCGAACTTTATCATGAGCAGGTCCCCAGAAAATGATTTTTCCTGGCAGTCATTTGGCTTTCGCAGTGCGGCTTTTCGAAAGGAGAAGGATATTGGCGCAACCCAATGAGGCAGAGGCCTGGAGGCCGAATCCTCAAGAATTTGGGCAGTGGATGGAGCTCAAACGTTGTTTCTAAGGGGTACAGCCCCTGTCGGGGCGTCTGGCCGGAAATTTTGAAACTTGGTTTATTTTGGGTTCGATATGTTGGTGTCCCAAATTTCCCAGCGTCGGTCAGGCCGAAAGCCAGAGAGGGGAAAGAGAACTCTATGGTTTCATTTCTCGACAGGGACCCATTCCCCCATACCATCCAAAACGATATCCCTGAAATTGACTGTTGTTGAATTGTTCTGAACTGCTGTGTTGAATTAAATGTGCTCGTATTCCATCCCAGCATTCAAGTTTGAGCCCCTGCATTTTGTGCAAAGTGCAGCGGTCACGAGTTTCGGTTTTTTGTGCTGACATTTAAAGAAGAAGCAGTCATATCACAGCGCAGGCCATGAATAAAATTGGGGTGAAGTCTTCACCTCAATTTTGGTGAAGTTCAGACCTCACAAAGAGCTTGAAATGACACCACATGGGAATGCGAATAAACCGCAAAACAATAATACCGTTTCATCCGAGAAACCAACCAAATGAGTGGTGAGGCAATGAAAAGAATGAAAGTGTGCAAAAGTGCGCATCAAATGAGCGAGACAAGGGAGTTCTGGAGAATTAAAAACTTCAGACAGCCAGGGCTACCTTATCGACGGAGCGTAGGGGGGATAACGCCCCCAGGGCCCAAGGCCCCAAAGGGGCCCACATTTTATCAAATTTCGTCCTTTTTGGCCCATCATGCGCTGATGTGCAGCCCACAAATTCTGAATTTGTTTCTTAAATATCCAGTGGGTCCAAAGGTGTTCTTTCATAGCATCTCAGCCTGATAAATGCTGTTTGGGTGCAAGGTATCCTTTGCTCATGCTGCAGCACTATATTGTTGATTTTTAGTGTGAAGATCACGTCCAAGCATCTTAGTGGACACAAGAAAAGAGCTCCATGCATTGGGCAACAAAATATTTCGATTTCGTGCAGAAATTGAAAAAACTTTCTTCTCCGCTTCCACTCATCGATGGAGTGTTCTGAAATGTGCTGCACATTATGTGCATTGTCTCCTGGGTCAACAGTTCTGAAACGTTTGTCTGCAACACGATGGTCGGCGAGGGTCCATGCAACAAAAGTCATACATTCCAATTACAAGGAGATTCAGAGGGCTTTGGAGACCATTTCCAATGACAAACTTCAAAGCAAAAGCAAAGCTTCCACTGGGGAAGCAAATGGTTTGGCAGCATAGTTTGAACATCGAAGTTTGCTTGATGATTTAGATTTGGCACTCCTTGATGGAAAGATTCAACGCAACCAACGAAGCACCACAAAATCCTCCACCATAAGTTTTGGGATATCTCTGCATCTGTGTTTCTCTGTTGGGATTTCTGGAGTCAAAACGAACGGATCCGTCATTTGAAAATTTCGAAGTGGCGGCATAAAATTGTGTTGTCGTGAATCTGCCGAATATAGGTAAGTATGATCTCACGAGGGTCAGGAAACAAGTCGTCCATTTTCATGAGACAGTTTATGTGAATGAGCCTGCAGCTTCTTTAACCGCGACAGAGATCGTTTTCGTATTCACACATGAATTCCGGAAATGTCGCCATGCATTTGGCGTTTTTGAAGGCCTTTTTTGTTTCCCCGCAATTGTGCAAGCAAGCTCTGACTTGTTTTCAGGTCGATTTCACTGAATCGGAGCCGGATTCATTTGGCAACGAACTGGTCCATTTTGTTACGTTTCCAAAATGTGATCAGGCTGACCAATCTGTTATTGATTCTCGCCTGATTTTTTATTGAAAATTATCCATTCAAATAATTTAGTTGAACATTTTCAACAAATTGTTTGGGAGAAAGATCATTTTCAACTTTGTCGGAAGTGAAGTCCGAACTTCGGACTGACCACCATGAAACAGAAGTGAATGTCTGCCTTGTCGCTATTGACATTTGAACACAGCCTGGTTAAAGATATCGATTTCAATGACATCCTTGATGAGTTTTCACGAGAAAAATGTCGAAAGATGCCATTTTGAAAACACAAAAGTATCATTTTGTTTTGCTTTGAAACTGTCCCTCATTTCATCATGTGGTTTACTTTTGGACGTTAATTTTTGAAGGTCTCGGAACTTTTCCTGTTGCATATTGCCATATTTGGACAATCTTTGGTCGGTCATTGGTCTCTTTTGAAGAGCCAAACAGAATTTTTGTTTTTAAAATCGCCGTCAAAACTTTTATTTTCGGGGCCAATATTTTATTGTTTATTTATTTAAAATCGTTTTTGTTTTTAAAATCGCCGTCAAAACTTTTATTTTCGGGGCCAATATTTTATTGTTAGTTTATTTAAAATCGTTTTTTTTTTTAAATCGCCGTCAAACCTTTTATTTTCGGGGCCAATATTTTATTGTTAATTTATAACAATTTATTTCCGCTGTCTGCGGGGCCAATTCTATGGCTAAGCCCAAGTACCTTCACATCCCAAACGATGGACCTGCGGACAGCGAAGACAGAGATAGAACCCTTCGGAAAAAAACAAGGGTTTTCCATGACAAAAATTCATGGAAAATCCATGGAAAAACCTTAGGTTTTGTGGCCATGGAAGTCATGGGAAATGCATGGAATTTCTATGCTATATGCATAGCTTCTCCATGCATAGTTTTTCCATGCCTTTCCGATGAAATCCGGCTTCACAATTTCACAGAGCTATCAATGTGGCTTGAAAAACATTCCAAGTTGATCATAAATCGTCACCAATTCGGTCCGTTCGAGATCCTTTGCTGGCATAGTTCATGGTACGACATTTGGTGGCATTTACCATTCAGGACTCTAGAACATGCAGGTTCCCTGAAACAAAAAATGAATCTAGAGTTCGAAACACGGCTATGAATTGTGGAAGGGAAGTGAGCAAGGTTGACATTCTGTTCAGAGAGAAGTGATGGATTGAGAGGGGGTATTATGATTTGGGAGACTGTAATGACTCCCAGATTCATCAATTTCAACGCTGCAAAGTAGCGCCGCCACGGCAGGATGTGACATTTAAAATAAAGTGACATTTTTGGAAAACCAACTCGCTCATTATCCGTCATTATGTCGGGTCCATATGGCAAATACGAAAACTGAGTGAAAGCAAAAGATGTGCCTAGTCATTGAGAAAATAACTGATGGAAGAGTAAAATGCCAGACTTTTGTTTATAGGTTGGGTTTGGGTTGGGTTTGTTATAGCATATCACAGAGCAAAGGATGCCAACCGAATGTCGGCAGGTATTCCGAACTACTACCTACCGTTTTTTGCAGTTCGGAATACCGGCCGACATTTCAAAAGTGCTGGCCTGAACGAGTTTTCACTTTAGGTACTGTCCCGGACGCGTATTTTATTAATCTATACGAATCGGGCAATGTCCCGATTTGGCGCTTGGACAAAAATGCAAAATAAAGCAAATCTAACCAAACCTAACCAACCTAACCTGCCCTAACCTCGCCTAACTAACCTATCTTAACCTTACCTAACCCATTTGCCATGTTCAGAGTGTTTTCCTGTCTTTTTGTGGCTCGGGACTTTTACATGGGGTTAGATGGAAAAGTGCCCGATTCATATAGATTAATCACATACGCGTCCCGGACTCGTATTTAAGAATTGCCTACTGATCTGGGCATATCCCGATTTTGCGCGTGACGAAAAAGTGAAAAATAAAGCTAACCTAACCAGACCTGACCTATCTAGCCTACCTAACCTGCCATAACCTGACCTAACCTGCCCTAACCTGACCTAACCTGACCTTTTTTCCTTGTTTCAAGCGTTTTTCCCGTTTTTGGGGGGTCAGAACTTTTACACGTGGTTAGATGGGAAAGTGCCCAAAATGGTAGGCATTTCTTAAATAGGCGTCCCGGACCAACGTTGCTTTTCTCATGTTGTCTTTGCAGTGGTTCTGCATTGGGACACGGAGACCAGATGAATTAAACTTCCAAAAGGCTCAGGCACTGCTCGGGAAATACATATGAGCAGCGTATGCTGCATGACTCCGTCTCCGGTAATCTCCTCACGGTAAACCCATCAGACTTAACAAGAAACACTCTCAAGTGTCCTCGCAGCTCCATGAAACTAGACATAACTCGCACATCAAGCATAACAAGCAAACCTTTTCAAGAAAGACAATCACGAAGGAAAACATTTTCTGAATCAATGATGGGTGCGACCCGGAAACAATCACCTCCGAGGATACTTGCAGTACCTGCATCGTTTGAGCCGTAGCCTCCGAGAGAACAAGGCCATTGCGCAGAAATTAAAAATTGGTGTGACGTCACAGGACCGGATGATGTTTCGTTGAGTTTTGAAATGCGTCCGAATGCGGACCGCGGCGCGACGCCCAAGGAAACTCACATTTCTCTTGAACAAGACGACGGATTTTGATGAAATTTTTCATGGCAGAAAGAAGAAAAATGAGCGATTTCAAATATGCAATGATTCTCATCTTTCTGCGGATAAAACCGCGAAATTATTTCAGAAATAAAAGTGCTTGGGTTAAGATACGAAAGAATTCCGTATTCCTGACACATTTTGATAAATGGCTCGATTTTTTCTGCTGCAACGTGGTTTCCACCTGTGGAAGAGTTGTAGAGGAAACTTTCAGCTTTCCAAAAACTCTAAAATCGTTGCATTTGAACACCATTTGACTCTTGTCAAGAGAGAATGCGACATGGAAGCATATTATATTGTTTTTGGCGCAAGGACACGCGTCGAAATGTGTCTTGAAAAGACAGTGAATTTATGTTCAAATTCAATGATTTTGGAATTTTGGGAAAGCTGAAAGCTTCCTCGACAACTCTTCTGCAGGGCAAAACCACGTCACAACGGAAAAAATCGCTCGATCATTGAAAAAATACGTGGCAGAAACTTTTGCGAAAATTGAAAAAATTGCGCAGGCACGGGGGATCGAACCGGGGACCTCTCGCATCCAAGGCGAGAATTCAACCACTGAACCAAGAATTCATCTTTGGATTCCGAATTCCGAACTGTCCTTTTTAAGAAACAACACCAATGTGCCGGCAGTGCTGTGAGCATTTGTTTTGAAATCTGCATTTGCATCAGAGACAAAAGGGACAGCGGAGAATCGGGAACTTGCCTTCTTTTTTGCCTTTGAACTGACATTTTTGTGAAAGTGTTTTGGATAATTTTTGCCACGCAAAGGTCCTGTGATCCTTTTGTATTCATTTGAAACATTCCGCACTCAAATCTGTTCACGAGATTTCAAGAACGAACAATTTTCTCAGCGCATTCCCATTCCTCCCAATGCATTTCTTCGCAGTTTCCCGTCGGGTCTTGTGACGTCACCAAGCCAGCGCAATGGCCTTGTTCTCTCGGAGGCTACGTTTGAGCCCCTTTTCGGCCCACCAGCATACTGCACAAATACACCTGACACCCGACGGGCCGACGCCGAAGGTTCTGTCAACGCGACGAGACACCAACAAAACCGTGTTATTCGTAAACCCGAGAGCCCGCCCGATGACTGACACGAATTCAAAATCATGCAATTACTAATGTCCGTGAAGTTGGCCCCCCCGGTACCGCCCCCGGAAGTGGACTATAGGGTTCGTTAGTGCTACGTTACTGCTGTTTATTGCCCAAATTTGATCGTTACTGCTGCACCGGGGGCCGAGATATTCGCCCCTTTTACGGGGGGGCCAACTTCACTGTGAAGTTGGCCCCCCGGTAGGTGAAAAATTTGCCCCCCCGGATTTCGACCAAGGCATTCGTTAGTGCTACGTTACTGCTGTTTACTGCCCAGATTTGATCGTTACTGCTGCACCGGGGGCCGAGATATTCACCCCTTTTACGGGGGGGGCAACTTCACTGTGAAGTTGCCCCCCGGTAGTTGAAAAAGTTGCTCCCCCCCCGGATTTCGAACAAGGCATTCGTTAGTGCGTGTAACTGCTGTTCACTGCCCAAATTTGATCGTTACTGCTGCACTGGGGGCCGAGATATTCTCCCCTTTTACTGGGGCCAACTTCACTGTGAAGTTGGACCCCCGGTAGGTAAAACATTTGCTTCCCCGGATTTCGACCAGGGCATTCGTTAGTGCCACGTTACTGCTGTTTACTGCCCAAATTTGATCGTCACTGCTGCACTGGGGGCCGAGACATTCTCCCCTTTTACGTGGGCCAACTTCACTGTGAAGTTGGCCCCCCGGTAGGTAAAACATTTGCTGCCCCGGATTTCGACCAGGGCATATTGCTACGTTACTGCTGTTTAATGCCCAAATTTGATCGTAACTGCTGCAACGAGGCCCAGGATATCCGCCCCTTTTTCAGGGGGCCAACTTCACTGTGAAGTTGGTAAAATACCTGCATCCCCCGGATTTCCACAAGGGCATTCGATAATGCTGCATTCGATAATGCTTTCCGGCAGCGCACGCAGGCACACGTGACACAGCTTAAAAGCAACCGACATCGCCAAGAGCGCCAATGAGCTGGGGTTCGATGTCACCGCAGAAAACAAAGAGGGTCAGAGATAGGGGTGCGGTCACGTGCATCGCGACGGGGAGGCGCAAGGCGCATAACCTGGGCTGTGGAAGCCATGGGCAGAATGTAGAATGGCATCACTCATATCAGAAGGAAACCAGAAAATGCCACGAAAATCACGAATGGAGACACCCGACAATGTAACATTGGCATGTTTATTTTTGTAAAAAGTTTTTAAATCTCGGATCGCTTGCGTACATGTGATCTATTCACACCAGTGAGGGGAGATCAAGACCTTTAGCAGGCTCAACAGTGAAGTTGCCCCCCGTAAAAGGGGCGAATATCTCAATTGGCCCCCCCGTAAAAAGGGCGAATATCTCGGCTCCACGTGTAGCAATAACGATCAAATTTGGGCAGTAAACAGCAGTAACGTAGCACTAACGAATGGCCTGGTCGAAATCCGGGGGGTGCAAATTTTTTACCTACCGGGGGGCCAACTTCACAGTGAAGTTGGACCCCCGTAAAAGGGGCGAATATCTCGGCCCCCAGTGCAGCAGTAACGATCAAATTTGGGCAGTAAACAGCAGTAACGTAGCAGAAACGAATGCCCCGGTCGAAACCCGTGGGGGGCAAATTTTTTCCTACCGGGGGGCCAACTTCACAGTGAAGTTGGCTCCACCGTAAAAGGGGCGAATATCTCGGCCCCGGTGCAGCAGTAACGATCAAATTTGGGCAGTAAAAAGCAGTAACGTAGCACTAACGAATGCCCTGGTCGGAATCCGGGGGGGGGAATTTTTTACCTACCGGGGAGCCAACTTCACAGTGAAGTTGGCCCCCCGTAAAAGGGGCGAATATCTCGGCCCCCGGTGAAGCAGTAACGATCAAATTTGGGCAGTAAACAGCAGTAACGTAGCACTAACGAACCCCATTGTCCACTTCCGGGGGCGGTACCGGGAGGGCCAACTTCACGGACATCAATTACTTTACATACACACTGCAGTGGCAGTCCGGCAGGGCCGGGTGCAGCCCAGCTAGTATTGAATAAAGGGTGTTCAAATAAAATATCTTCATGGATTTTGAAAAAATGTCATCCTGAAAAGCCCACATTCGTTTATCCGGAATGCAGTTATCTTAACAGAAAATGTCGCAATCGTGGCAACACCCCTGGACCGATCTGCTCCTGTCACGGATCTCGGATTTGCCAAAACGTGTGCAAATTTGACATCGCAGTTTTGGCGAAGGATTTGGTTTTGAAAAGCCCCCCAGGTATTCGTATGCAGCACCTACCTGCATGTCAAGACGTGTAATTTGTATTTTGAAGGCCTGCGCTGTCGCAAATACACCCATTTCCTGTCGGAATACTGTATGATTACTCTCATTATTTCGCAGCGCACGTATAGGCCAATGCATTGTTTGGATAAATTTCCAGTTTGTTGGGCCAATGTTTATTGATATAACGAAAAGGCCGCTGAAAATAGGCATTGATCATTTGCTGGAGAATAATTCGGACTCTGGATTGTCGTTGTTGTCAGCGACCTGACGAAAAAATCGATTGGGATATCGGGTGAGCTGAGCAATTGCTGCCACTAATGGCATGTGTGCCGGTATGGGGTGCGAGTCAACTTCAGCTGGAAGAGCCATCAGTTGGCTGGAGTGCGGGGCGTTAGTTCGGCTATTTTCCGCTTTTTGTGGCGGCGCTCTTACGGGACGCCACCGTTCCTGCAATGGCAGCGAGATTTATAAATGAGCACACTCGTATCATAACGTTTAAAAGAAGATTCTTTTTAACGTTTTGCTCGTATTATCAACTTTCGCAGTGAAAACCTAAACATTGACGGTATATGCCTCTTATTGCGGTAGTGCCTTGGTTGAGCAGCCCAATTGGCCATCAGTGAAGTGCATGGAGATTACGAGAATAACTCCGATTATCCGAATTCGGTAGATATAACCGAATTATAACCGAGCAACGTTGGGGCGAAGAGGACGCAGACGCACATGGAGATTTTGAAATTCGTGTCCTCTTTCCTTTCTTCTTTATTCCTTCCTGACCTGCCCCAGATTTGGCAGACTTTCAAGTACGTTCGCAACAAAAGAATGATTGGCCTTCATCAGCTGATGTGCGCAACCGAGCACCGATCTGTTCGTGTTTTGCTTTGTTCATCTCTTCGCAGTTCGCTGTAAACTGGGAATCTTTTCATTGGTTCCGAATCAGGTGGACTAACAACTGAAATTACGAGTATACTAGCGGCGGAAATAATGTACTCATACATGTAGAAAGTTTATTGTGACCGTTCAGATTTCGGCAGAAACTCTATGCTGCAGAAATTAAAGATCCTCTTTCAAAAGCGAGGTCAAAATCTGACACCACAAGAACGCTTTGTTGCAGTCTTGCTCTTTTATTTCTACCGCCTGCATAAGAACAAAAAAGAAAGAAAAAGAAGTTTCGGAGGCAACAATTAAATGGGAAAAACGCATGTGTGGGTACATTAATTACGCCGCCACTCTACCTACATTGGGAGCACTGCAATTGCAAATGGATTATCTCTGAAGAGAGTAACATTGCGACTTGCGAGCCATACATTCTGTGAACCACGTGATGCAAAACCAAAACTGCGATAATTTTCAGTGCCGACGTCTGCTATGCATAGATAAAAAAGTTAGTGTTGTGTGTTCGAAACTGTCAAAATGTGTGTTGAAAATTGTCTGATTTCACCAAGTTCCAGTCACGTGTGAGATGTAGATTACGGAGGAGGCTACAACTGGGTGATGATTATGTTTGAAAAAAAAATCAAAGAAATTTCTCGCACAAACGCTCATTTTTCATCACGTTTGACACAAATTTCATGTCAAACGTGTAATATTTCTGCATGTGCGCACCCAGTTTGACGGAAAATACTCCTGGGAGCACGCGAATTGGGAAGGCCAGACTCACAGCCGATGATAGAATTCTTTCTGTGGCTCTGAGCAGACCCATGTGCTGCTTTCAGCACGCCTCACGTTTTATACGTATCTTCATCCTCTTTTTCTTTTTTCTTTTTGTTGGTCTGGAAATGGATTTTCTGAACAGCATCGGCGAAGCATCTCCTTTCATTTCAGCTATTAGTGCATGTTGCTCAATTTTTAATTCGTTGGAATTTTATACCTCGCAGGACGCCTTCTCACAAGTGCAAGACGCACACTGTTCCAGAGAGCCGTGGAAAAGGATGTGACACTGTTTTCCGCTGCCATAAATGTCTTGCAAAATCATCAATTCGAAAGAATAAAATCTTCCAAGCTTTCATATCAGGACACGAGAAATTGTTCTCCGTGTGCATATCCTGGTCATTCATTGGTGACCCTGGGTCGGAAGTCGAAATTGATGAAAGTTTCTTTGGCCGGCGAAAATACCACAAAGGGCGGATCACCGCAACAAAATGGGTAATCGGCGGCGTCGATAGACAGACAAAGAAGGTTTTCTTGGTTGTAGTTAAAAATCGAAACCCAATTACAATCTCGGGCATTGTCAGTCGATATGTCCTGCCAGGAACAGAGATTGTAACTGACTGCTGGAAAGGTTATGGAATATTGCAGAAATTGGGATATCCCCATAAATCTGTCATTTTCTTCTAATCTGTCATCAACATTCCAAGTACTTCGTTGACCCCGCAGAGACCCGTCGACCAACACTCAAAGCATCGAGTCGCAGTGGTCCAAGATCAAAAGAGACATGAGACGACGTCTGGGAAGAGTGAGCCTGCAACATTACGAGCATTATGGTGGAATACATGTGTCGATCGTGCTTCGATAATGATGCTGAAAACCTCTGCAGAGGTTTCTGTTCAGCACATGCACACTTTAACCGAAATCAGTGATTTTTGCTTGTCATATTGATCTGCAGTCGTCTTGAATAAAATAATGTTAATTAGAATTTCGTAATTAAAATTATGCTGGAGGAAAGCAAACTAAAATCCGTTAACACTGAAAAATGGTAATCAAGTCGTTGGTGACCCCCTTCAAGATGGCTTGCACCAACCGGTTTGGTGAAGTTAGGTTATGGGTTGGTTTGTTTGGATTGGGTTACTAACATATCGTAACTTAACCAAACCAAACCGGTTGGTTTGAGACCAGCTTATTTTGGGTGCTATACCGACCACTCGAATACACGAAGAAGATTGTTTTGAAATTGTTTTTTGTCATTTTGAGTTTTTCAACTATTAAAGGGAAACAAAAAAAAACTGGCCCAAAAATAAAAACCAATGAAACAGATGACAGGCCAAAAAATAATTAAAAGAAAGTTAACGAAAATGAGTGCACGATATTCCCGTGAAAACACTTTTGGACCAACATGTGCTGCGTTTTTTCCAGAATCCGGTTTCCTTTTGCAGCCAGGAAAGCGCCGACGAAGCAATCTAGATTCATCTGTCCTACCGCAGATCACGCTTTAAAATCACTTCTGTGACAACAAATACACATAACCGGTTTAAGATTATTGACTCCTGACCCGGCCAAATGATAAATCTATATTTATCAGTCCCCCCCACAGAATACTCTTTCTTTATCCGCTACGGTTAAACGGTATTTTGTGGACATGCGTTCCAATCAGGCAAATATTCGAAAATTAAAAGATCTATAAACTATGTTTCTGCGACTTTGCTGCGGCTTTCAGCGTCAGGCAGAGAGACAATCCGGCCTCTGGCAGCTTTCGGCGGTTTGCGTCGCGCTGGGATGGCGTTGTTGCGTTGCGCGGCAGCAGGACCCCCAAGAGAATGGACAAAAGCACGACATCGCATTCGGAGACATGAAAAAGCAGGCCGATTGACGCTGCTAATTTTTCAACCGTCTTCAGAGACAGGAAGCTGAAACTTTGAATCCTGCAAATTCCTGGCAGGAAAATTTTGAAAGCGTGTCTTTCCAACTCAAGTTCATCGTTGTGGAAAAAAGTTCGCTTTGGCTGTTAGCTCCTCTCACTGACCATTGTCGATCTTTAAAATATTCTTCAGTGTGTGGAGTTTAGCGTGGGACTTCGACCGTATCTGACTGGCATTACTTTTGGCTAGTGAATTAAGTGGCGTGCATATTTTAGTTGCCAAAGCCGCGCTTAGGTGGTATACGAGTACAAACGGTTTGGGTTCCGACGTTTTTCTCCCGAGAATATCTTCACTTTCATTTTAGTTAGAAGTTTTCGCCCATTTCACTATTCACAACCAACTAACTTGCTTTCTCCACAATTTACGCTATTTTCACCGAAGACGTTGGCATGGCACGGCCGCCGTGAGTGTTTCTCAAAACTCAATGTGTTCGGTCCGCCGACAGAAGCGTCATTGGGCATCAAACCAAACAGTCAATGGACAAGACTAACTAGCGAAGTGATAGAAATTTCATAAACACAGGCGAAAGATGAATGACAACCGGTTGTGGTTTTGACAATGACAAGAGATGGTCGCGGTCCGTGCTCAGCTCTTTTTCCAGCGACCTTGAACCACCGCCCGTGACGTCATGCGCGGAAGAATTGAGGATCTGGGTGGAATAAATGTGGCTTTTGAATGGATGATCAGCACAGAGACGCGCAGGAGTAGCAAAGGTCAAAAGTTGTTGATTGCAGTTTGCGACTGCGGTTTGCATGTCCATATTTGTCAAAGATTGATGAAAAATATTTTTTTTTTAAATATTTTAAATAATTTTTCAGATCAGCATTTAGAATAGCTTGCAAGCTACTCTCAATGCTGATCTGAAAAATTGATTTCTGACTATTGAAGGATGCGAGAAAAGAACAACAAATGAAATCGTCGTTTACGAGATTTCCTATAGTGTTGCACGATTTCTGAGTTTCTTTGGTGGTGAACTCGATTGCGCAACAATTGTCCCCGCGCTGCGCAGACTTATACAGACAACATCCTAAAATATCATGCATCAAGCGTTTCGTCTAAATCCGTCAGACCGCCCGCAGTTGGTTAACTCTTGAAGAAATTCATGGAAAATAGAAAGCTTGCGCCCCAGAGGCGGGGCAGAATTCCAGGGCAGGATTGGTTGTGGCTGGAAAGTTTGTGCTGTTCACTTGCGCACGATTATGAAAATAATTTCGCAAAAACCATACCACACAATCTGCAGAGATCAGACCAACAACACCGAACACAACCAAGTTCAGAGGAAAACTCAAGCGACGGGAAGGCCAAATTCTCAAGCGTGTATTGGTGCAAAAATCAGCAGGAAAAGACTCGAGCGAAGGACGCTCCGGGTGCCTTTGATTCTCTTGGGTGCCAAAAGTTTCATGTTTTCATACGTTCCCTGGTTTCAAATTCGCACCAAAGTGAAAATAATTCACATAAATTGAGGCAATAATATTCTTACACCTTGCGGGTATAAAACCTAAAGAAAAACGTTTACCGCCGTGAAACGGGAGACTGCTCATCCGCGCATGACGTCACAAGCAGAGCCGACTCCAAATCGAAAGAAAACCGGTTATCTTTCACCCCCTGGCCCAGACTATAAGGAGCTTCAAAGATTTCAGCCGGCGGGGAGTTCCACTCAGTTGTGGATCTGCCCGAAAAATTTTCTCAGATCCTTTCGGAAGGGCCACAAGCGCACCTTGATCCTTCCGAGAAATATATGTCGGTAGTGAGATTGGAGAAAGCATAACGAGCCCACCATTCACATTTTGCAAGAATTTGAAGTAGCCCGGACAGACGAAAACGTTTTGTTCTTTCAGACAGGGTTTTCCAGACCAGTATCGATATCATATCGGTCACACCTAATCTGGCACCTGTAATCCATCAAGACAGAGCGAACTGCTCTGTGCTCGTGCTGAATCTTTTCTACCTCTGCAACATGCGAGGCAATCCAAGGCCGTTACAGAACACTCTAAGACAGAATACTCCATTTTTCTTGCATTCGAATGTACTCAATGTAGGTGAGTTCCCTGATATCCTTCGGGCATTTTCGGTTACACGTTTCACAAAGGAGAGGGTCCTGTTGACTTGCGCAGTCACCAGTTGAACATGCCCCGTCCAATCGAGCTTGCGGTCAAACTTTAATAGGTATGTGATTTCGTCCTGAGGGGGAAGAGACCTGACAGGACGAAATCACATGGGGAAAAGTTTACCCAGGTATGTGATTTCTTCAACGGCACAAAAAAGTACTGGATATCAGGGTCTCTTTTTGACGGATCATTCGTGAGCAGTCAATTGCCTAGGAAAAATACGCCAGGATATTCACCTGCCCAAACTCTCGTGGTTACATTTGCTCAGCGGAACATCCATAAATGATTATTTTACGAGAGTAAAATAGTCAACGGGTGGTCACGGGACCAGCAGGCATGGTTGGTCAAAGTTGGTAAACTGATCACTCTTGGGTGGTCAATTTTTATGTATGGTCGAACGTGGGCAGTCCATTGACCACCCTAGTTGTGTGATAAAAATCCTATGACCGAAGTAATCAACAGGCTTTCGTACATTGGAAAAGGGTCTCATGTTTGTCATTGTTAAAATTCAGCTTGTCAACTTCAAGTCAATCTTCAATGTTGGGCTGCGTTAGACTGTACCTACATAAGCACCCGGGATTCTTTAGTACGTATATGTAATTTTATAAACAAGGCAGTCATCTGCAAACGGTCGCGCATCAAAATTGGAAGTGTAAGGTCGCTTACATGGAGCAGATCACCATTGCAGATCACCACTGCAGATCACCACTGCTGTTTACGTCCCGTAGAGGTTAACAGATTCAGTGTCCTTGACAGACAACCCTGAATGAAGGAATGATTGCTTCTATTTTATGCATATTATAAATGACTATCTAGTTAATTTCTTGGAAAGAAAAGGAATCATTAAGCCAAATCAGCATGGCTTTCGAAATGGGTTTTCCTGTGAGACTCAATTGGTAATTTTTTCCCAAACCATCTCCATGGTGCTTGATAGAGGAGGACAGATAGATGTTGTGTTTATTGATTTTGAAAAGGCTTTTGACCTAGTTCCACATGCTGCATTGGTATCGAAGTTGAAGTCTATAGATTTTGATGATGTTTTGGTTAACTGGATAGCAGATTTCCTTGATCGTCGCACCCAGCAGGTTAGGATAAGTAATACCTTTTCTGATGTTGGAAAAGTGACCTCTGGAGTTCCACAGGGGAGTGTCCTTGGTCCAACCCTCTTCTCTATCTATATTAATGACCTGCCGGATAGTTTAGTTTGCAAGTCATTTCTTTTTGCTGATGACTGTGCTGTTATGAGAGAAATTACCTCACCTGATGACGTGCGTTCCCTCAATGATGATTTGCATAAGATTGAGCAGTGGTGTGCCAACTGGGGAATGCGGCTAAATGTTGATAAATGTGTGGTGGTTTCTTTTACTAGGAAAACATCCCCTCTTATTGGAAAATACAGCATCGCAAATTTTGACTTGCCTTTAGCAAACAGTGTAACTTACTTGGGTGTTACTTTCACAAAAACTTTGAGTTGGAGTAAACATGTTGAAAATGTTGTTGGTAAAGCAATAAACTCTGCATTATTTTTTGTCAGGCGTGCATTTTTTAGGGCGAGCAAAATCGTCAAAGAAAAAGTTTATTTTGCTCTTGTTCGCTCTCTGCTGGAATATGCATCTGCTGCCTGGGATCCCTATCACCCGGTAGAGGTTGAGAAACTTGAGAGAGTACAAAGACGGGCTGCACGTTTTGTTGCTGGTTGCTATTCATTTTCTCGTAGTGTGTCCAATTTGTTGACTGCTCTAGGTTGGGTCTCCTTGGCCAAGCGTAGAAAGGCGTCTAGGTTGGTGGGTCTTTTTAAGGGACTAAACAACATTGGTGGTTGGTCAAGTATTAAAGAAAGCTTGTTACCCCCTGGTTATTTAGGTAGACACGATCACGCATTCAAATTGAGATTTGGACATGTCTGTAAGGATGTTGGGAAGTTTTCATTTGTTGCTAGAACAGTGCGAGAGTGGAATTCCCTGGATGCAAGAACCTTTGGAAATGGAAGTAATATCAGTTCAAACACCTTCAGAAGAAATATTCTCTATGGCCCTCTAGATGTCTCATTGTTGCAGGAGCATTGATTTCAAATTTGGCTTAATTTCATTGTGACGTTTTTTTTGTAAGAAGAGGCTGTGAAGCCGTATTTCGAGTATGTAATGTATTTGTCCTTGATAATTTGCGCCGGACTGTGTCTTGGCAAATTAATTGTCAATAATAATAAATAATATTTTCTGGCGAACCCCTTGTCAAATTGAGTGTAAAAATTAATTGAAAAAAAAAAAGAAATTGAGTAGATACAAAAATTGAGCGCAAAAATTTACAACTTCAGAGAATATCAGTAAAAGTTATAAACAAAAATGTTTTTGGAGTTAATTTGGAAGATTAATAACGCGATGCTGAATCACAGAGACACTAAGCGAAGATAAAAAGCAGACTTAGGCAACTGGTTCATGGTTACTGTTCTGGCCATAAATTAATATTTCGCCACATAACTTTTGCAGCTCAGCATTTCTATCTTGCATGTGCGGGCGCATGGTCAAGACGGGGATACCTGTAAATGGGCTGATATTTTCGTACACGTTGGTATACCTGTTCAAAATTGGTTTTCGCGTACTGGTTCAAAATGTGCATTCAAAATGGTTTTACATTTTCGATGTGCCTCGATGATAACTATAATCAATGGTACTTTGTGCCTGGGAACTCCGCCGGAACTCCACTTGTTCTTTGCGAGCATGGAAGATGCAAAAATTGCCAGTAGGTTCTCCTTGCTTTCGGCAATAAACAAAGCTCTGCCAAAATTACATTAAAATGAATAAGAAAGGATTTGGACAGCACTGTGGAAAGAAAAATTGGGTTTCTGAAAAAATGCATTCGACATGGAAAATGTAAACTATATCCGCCAAGTCGGTTGATATTCGTAGCACAGCTTTTGAATAGTCTATGTGTAACTTTCTGGTGATGTTTCTTGTTACTTTGCACAGGGAGCATTTCTTATAATGGCTAACAATTCATTGTTTGGATTGTTTGCGCAGTGTTTTAAAATGTGCTCTGGCCCGGCTGATTGAGCTCTCCGGTCACAATGGCATGTTGTTTGGAAGATCTCATAATTTTAGGCTCTGCAAGCATATCATCACATGAACGATTTGAGAACGATGGATAAGAATAATATGCTGGGACATCTTGCCAGTGAGGAGAGAATTGATCTTTCATTCACGGACATTAATTATGCTGTTAAATCAAGAAACCAAGAAGGTAAGTTTGGCTCATTGAGAAAATATTTTGAAATTATATGAGGACTGTATGAATGACGCCGCGAAGTGTTCCCAATGGTCATGGTCATGGCTACATCCACTGCTGTAGTGGCATATTCGGAAGAGACCCTAGAAATATGTCTCAAGGGAGCGACATGAATTATATCACCTTGTAACAACATGGTAAAATGTGAAAGATAATTGACCTAACGCGCAAAAATCCACTTTTGAGCTGCGGGCTGCCTCTGCCTGATGGCCGATTGGCGCAGACAGGAGAGCGCGACAGTCCTGGACAATGAAGTCAACTTACATTTCCAGTGTTTCGCTCTCGAAATTCGCCGTCCCCTCACCATTGAGAACCTATTGAATTTCCACGCTCAAATCCGTGCACATACGCAGAAGAGGGGAATGGATTTTGTCATCTCATTCTCAGCACCATTCACGCGAATTTTGTGTTTCGAAAGGTGCGTTTTGTGTTCAGAAAGGTGTGTTCACAGAATCGATAATGAACCGCAATTCCCGGAATCTCAGACGTGGCAATCTGCATATTCTTCATCTTCCTGAGCTTGGAACAATCAAGACTGCGACTTCGATAAGAAAAAAGAGGACCAAAATACAGACTGCAGGAGCCGCAGTTCATGCTCGTGACGAGACGAAAATAATACTGAAGTCGATTATAGGGAAATATCCCAACAAATGCCTATACAAAATCTGAGATAAAGGAATTCGCGGGTATGAATGTCCATTTTCCAACAGAAGTTTGGGCGAATGCAGAGTTGAACCTGTAAAAATGCCGAAGGTCAACAGATGGCGAAGCAGAATCAACATGCATATGTGATGCATTTGTACCGAATGACCGCGTGTTGAAACTGGTGTGCGGACTTTTTTGTGCATCCAGTGTATCTGGCTTTGATTACCCCGTGGTCATCTTTAGATTACGAAATATCCTATTATATTCGTATTCGTATTTCTTTACTCATTCTTTGGGACAATTGTTATTTATCACTTGCAGAGAACGTTACAATCCTTCACAACTTAAGTGGGAAATGCCGTTCAGGGCAGCTGTTTGC